>PVKE010021792.1:0-26172 GCA_004027555.1 Craseonycteris thonglongyai
TGTTTGTTCTGGAAAAGTGCACAATAAATAAGGATTTATAAAGATAATCTCTTCTATCTTTGTTAGCTCCAATATTTATACAATAAAATATGATGGCATGTTATAATACACTACACTATACTATACTATACTATGCTATGTCTGAGAAGGTGAGTGTTAGAAATGACAGTTGTCTTTTTGTCTTTTTTTTTTAAGATTTTGTTCAGTGCAGTGAGTCTATTTGCTCAAGGCTTTCTTTAGTTCCCAGACTAATTGGGTTCCAACACCATAAACATGTTTTCAATCTAATTAGGACTCTGGTTATATGTAGATCTGCTGTAAAGTAGATAGAAAATGATATTAACACTGGCATTGAGTCATCATGTATCAAAAGATTCTTTGATATTGTTCTTAGAGTTCAAATTTCCACTTGTGGCTTGATTTAATAACTGGCTGCGATTGGATATGAACTTTCACAGAAGTTACACATTTTCATGTGTCAAGACTGTGGCAGTCAACTCTGAAAATTTTCACATGTGAAAATACAAACTTCTGAGAAAGTACACTTTTGTTAAAATCCTACCTCTATCACCATGACTTAAGAAGATGTGTAATCTCTCTGGCCCTCTTTATTCATCTGTAAAATGGGATAGTAACAGTATTAATCCATAGCTTTGTTGTAAGGTTACATTACCTAAAATACATGAAAAGCTCAGAGTATTATCTGACACATGCTTAAGTCTCAATAAATGTAATTATATTACTAATGCCTATTGGTACTTAAGTTGTCTGTCCTATAAAACAGGTAACTCATTGACAATTTTTTACTTTATTTTGTTACAAAAAAAGATTGCATTAATATAAATATAAATATAAGAATTAATAAACATCTGTAGGGATAAGCTGAAATTCTGTTTTTAGTAATTTTTGAAATTTTACATTCAAAAGAAAAGGTAAAGAAAATATATGACATTAATTAAGCCCTTACAAATTGCTGAACACTGTTTTAGGCACCTTCTTATGGCAGTTTGAATGTCTCCTCAATAAATCCTAAAAGGAAATTCTGCTTTAGGATTTATTGAGAAAGAGACCTTAAATGTGAAACCACACTTTGGTTTTAAGTTATCATTAGACTTTCAATATAAAAAGTGTCGAACATATTTAACATATATAAACATATGTTAACATATTTAACATATATAAAAATATGTCGAACATATTTCCATACTGGAGTGAAAGTAACTGAGGCTTCCAATAGTTAAATAGCATAAAACTGGAAATGACAGCAAGTTCTTATATTTGCCCAGCTCTACAGCCAGAAATTTGTTGTAAAATGTAATTCAAAGAATGTTATTTTCCAGTTTACACCTTTGAACGGTTTCCCCCTGCACATAGGATGTCATCCAAACATCTTATGGTCTAAATGCCACATTTGCCATGTCCATTGCCTGTCTCTCTGACCTTATGATGTATCAGCTTTCTCATCACTCAAGTCTTTTTGGAATACCATGCTTGTTTTTCTGTAACAGGAACTGGGATTAGCTGATCTAGAATAATCTGGCTCCATATCTTTGCATGACTGATAGAGGAATCTGTTTGTTATTTGTCTCAGCACCATATCACCAAAACAAGAATAGTTTCTTTAACCATGCAGTTTAAATAAATTCTTAAGATCTTTCCCCAGTCTCTCTCCAGCTCATTGCCTTAGTTTATTTCTATCAAAGTACTTACTGCTATCGGAGATAACCTTATTCATTATTAAAAAAAAAAAAAATTGGTGTCTGTCTTTATGATAGAATGTAAGCTTCATACAAACAAAAGCCAGGTCTCTCCATTTTTTAGTGCCCAATAAATATTTATTGGATAAATGAATGAATAAAAGCTCTTTAAATTATAGCATTCTGATCATAAGTCTCTTCTTAGCTCTAAGTTTGACTTCTTTTACTTATGACAGCATATTGAGTCTTTGACATACTTTTAATCCAGACAGTTTTATATTCTTTTATTTGATTTTATGTTAATACTTTGAAAAACAGAATTTAATAGGTAAGCCAACCACTAACACGAATCCAAAAATAGGATCCTAAAAATAAAAATAAGGTTAATTTTTATAAAGATACACTTCTACTAAACAATTTATCTCTAAAAGTTATACATTTAATTACAGGCTGAATATATACATGATATCTAAGTTTTAAGAAAATGAATGATCTTAACCTTAGATTTGAAGCATTCATACTTTATGAGAAAACTTACACAAATTAAATATTGGAATTCCAATTGATCACAATGTTAAAATTAAAATATAGAGAAACTCTTTATTTAAGGCAATATATATTCCTTTTATTTATATTTTAAATTTGCATATTGACCTATTAATAATTAGTATATAAAACAATTTTTAAAACTTGCATTATAAAAGATGTAATTATTTATTTCAGTGACTATTAAGTGCTAGTTTATCTAACAAAAATGCTAAATAATTATTCTAAATATATGAAATTAAGGACATTTGAATATCAGTTTCAAAACCTCAAAAATAGCAAAATGACTTCTAACCAATTTAGAAAATAATCATATTATTTCTCATATACTACACCTCCAATATTAGCATTATATTTCAAAATATACACTTTTACCGCTCTTTGGTACAAATGCTGGTTTAACAACGTGCGCATTATATATTTGGAAGTAAATTGTAAATTTTATTATTATAGAATCATAAATATAATATTTTTATTTTGAAATAAGTGTTGTATTTAGGTAAAATTACATCTCAATACAGCATAATTGCTTTTTATATTGAAAGTCTAATGATAACTTAAAACCATAGTGTGGTTTCACATTTAAGGTCTCTTTCTCAATAAATCCTAAAGCAGAATTTCCTTTTAGGATTTATTGAGAAGGAGACATTCAGACTGCCATAAAAACATAAAATGATGCTTTGTTGTTGTTGGGTTATAAACACTCTACTTTGGTTGGTTATAATTCTACCAAAATCAACACGGTCCTTAATTTATCTAACCTTATGATTGTGAATGAACAAAGGTAAAAATAACTGGCTAGTTATAAACTAGTACTATGGTGATGACATTGTGAATTATTTAAAAAGGGCATATTCAATGTGACCATAGAGCCATCAATCATAATAGACATTGATGAGAAAAAGAGGTTTCAGTCACTTCCTATCTGCAAGGAGAACAATTCTATCTCACAGGTAGCTATGAAGTGCTGGGTGACCTGATGTCACTTGCATTGTTGCTCTACCCTTTGAACGGAGAGAGTAGATTCTCTCAATATTAGAATTGAATGAGTAAATAAATTCGCAGTTCACTGCCACTCTCCTTCCGAGTGCACACTTCAATTTGTCTAACAATAGAGAGGACAGAAAAGCAGAAATCTCTTAAAGCGCAGATGAATTTTTTATGGAATGTTCAAATCCAGCTGCAAAGGATGGGGTTTTAAATGGTAGCAGACACTCTTTTAGAGGGAGCCCCAAGAGACAAAATCTTTTGGAAATGTTTTGTACTGAATTCATTCCTTTCCAAGTACACATCCTTAGCTTTTTTTTTATTATTGTTATTATTCTGAAGCCCAGCTTTTACTAAACTGTTCCACCACCAAGTTTACATTGATCACTGAGATGCGAAATAAAAACATTTCCTTTATCTTTAGTATACACAGTGCAAAAGAATCTCAATTTCAAGTGCATAAGAACCTTTTTAAAAGTGCATATGTGCAATACTGTTTTATTTGCGTCCTTCAATAGGGAAATTAGATTTGCAAAAGAAGAAAAAGGTAGCTGGTTAAGAAATTATTTTTTTAAATATTTAAATTTGTAACTTCTTTTTTCTGTACATGTCATCAAAATCATTTTGTTTACTATGATTCCTCAACTCAGAGTTTTCTACTTGGATGTTAACATCGCATGGTTTAATTTATATTATTTAAATTTTTGAGTATCACTTTCCTCTAGTCAGAGAATTCTATAAAATCCTCTGGCATTTATAAACCATAAAGCTATAATTTTTTTTTCTATATGTTTGTATAGTAAAATCCACTATCTCATCTAGCACATTCACATTTTATGGCATAAATCCCTAAATGGCATGGATTTTCTTTGTAAAGATTTTCTTAAAAACTAGTGACTGAGGAAAATAAGCTTTCATCCTCTACTTCAATCTCCCTGCACTCCTCTAGTCACAAGTTATTACCCCTCCCTATTACAATGGAAATATAAAATGCATTTGCATTGCATTTTGCATCTATAGCATAGTCTCTTGAAGCATGTACACTACTCATTTTTACTTACTTTTCCTCTGTAACATATTCTAGAAGTATATTCATCTCAACGTAACCTCAGAAATCACTTTAAAAAATGTGTACCACCACTTAATTGTTAATAACAGGTAAATCAAAGGTAAAAGATAACTAATTAATTTTCTCGCTCAGTTTTATTTTACTATTACTGTTTTGAGAAAATATAATAAAACCCCATTAGTGTTAAGGTAAGCCCATGAAACAACATAATATAATGCAAGAAAGACATTTAATAGTGTAGAGGAATGTTAAATTACTAATTAACTCCAAGTTACTGTATAAGAAAGCATAGTAATTTACAGAATTATTGCAAAATGCAGCTTGGATTGCCACGAGGGTCAGCTAGGGAGCATTTCTTTCTATTTTCCCCCTTAGTGTGATGGTTACTGTAAAAATGTTCTCACATAAAAATGCACTGTCCTACCCACAGTTCATTGCTGCTAATTAGCAGCAGTTGAGAATTTGCTAGCAGTCTTTTTTTTTTTTTTTCCTATGTTAAGCTGCCAAATGTTACCAACTGCTCAAGATTCTCCATGAACAAAGTGTCCAGCTGCCCGGTTTGCACCACAGTGCTGTGTATTTCAGCTGTTTCCTGTCAACTTTAACACCTGTGCAAAAAAAAACAAACCAAAAAAAAAACCAAACCTCTAATCAAATTGTCTGTCTTGGTTTTTGTTACCAAAAGAAAGGTTATCAAAAGCGTTCTGTATACTTTGGCCTATACTCATCATCTCCTTCTAGAAAACTGCACTGAACACACACACCTACACACCTCTTCATCTAAGCACCCAGTTGAGACCAGTGGCTCTCTAAAACATAAATCACTGCACTATATGCCACATCCAAGTCAAGTGTTTTCAGTCTGTTTAAACTTTTATTTCAGCAATAAGACTCAGGAAAGTCATCTTTTAGTTTTACCTAAATATATAAGAAGAATGCCATAACTTTGATTAATAATTGATTAAATAAACCACTCCTACATCAAAGACAGGAAGAAGAGCTGTTCACTGAAAGGCTAGACTATCAAACAAGACTTTGTTGTCTTCAACATTGCTTTAGAACTGCAGCAGTACAGAGTAAGAGCATTCATTTTGAGGTCTTAAATAATCATGTAAAGTAAAATGGCTCCTTTTTTAAAAAATTAAATACTAATAGTGTTAAAACACTATAGATTTAGAAATAATCATACAGCCTAATCATTTTCTGTCTGTTACATTGGCTTTATGACTAATTTATATTTAACCTTCTTGAGAACTGACTGATGATCAGAATGTACTTTTTTAAAAAATTCAGAGCAACTGTGAATGGTGTCTAACAACTGTACAAAGGGATATCAAGAATTAAAAAGGTTTTAAAACTAAAAGATATTATAAAATGGACTGCACTGCTTCTCTGATTTAGTAACAAAGTAGCCATAGTCTTCTAATGATTATACAACAATTGATAAATATCTAGTTCATTGGTTTCTATTTTTTATTTATCATGATTAATGTTAAAATGACTATAATTATTTAAATGAGTGTTTACTTGCATTAATATAATCATTACAATAAATTTAATCAGGCAATCAGAATTAAAAGGAGACTGACTTTGATCTATATATCTTATCTGTTTGGTACTATTATTTTCTTTAGGTTTTAATTAAAATACAATAACTGCATTCATTCTTACTTAATTTGTACTTTAAAAAGGCAAAGGGGTTGTAAAATTTACCTATGACATGAGTGTAAAATTCATTGTACTGACAGGAATGAATCTACTCAGACTATGATCAAAACTGTAGTCTCAGGGTAGCACAAAAGGAGTGTCAACTACATTTTGTTATTAAGTTTCACAAAAATCCCCTCTATGAATTTTAATCACAATATTCTAAATGTATATTTATGTAACTGTTATCAAAATAATAGAGACAGTCCATAAAAAGTGTACATGCTTAAATTTCAGAAGCATAATTTTGTAATTTAAGAACAAAATATTCTTTTACTTTTTCTTTTTTATGAAGGAACAGTAAAAATATTATTCAATATTCAAGACTATCTCAGAGATTTACATATAAAATTTCTGCAAATATAGCATAACTCTTTTTCCTTGAGCTATTTCAAATTTATTCAGCCAAAAAATATCAAATAAATACTAGATAAGACAGTATTGCTATGGTTACTGATCAAATACTGTTATCTTTTTCCTCTTCACCCTCTGCATGTCTGCACTTGAAGAGAGAGACAATTGGTAGAGGGATTAGAAAAGCTACTGTTTAATTCATAGCAACACAGGTGATTTTACAGATACCAGTAAGAAAATGTACAAAAAGAAGATATTTAAGCCAATACTTGCTCAGGTGTCTGATTTTTTTTTTTAATAAGCAAATAAAAGCCCTCAAATTATGAAGCAGGACTTCGAACAAGTTGGTTAACGTCATGGAACCTCAGTAGTTCAGTCTGTACCATGTGGATAATGACACCTATTTTCTAGTTCTGTGTTGATGAATAGTTTGTTTTAATGAGGAGAATAGAAAGATTTTGTACACTTCAGGTGTGTTACAGATCTTCTTGCTTCTGAAATCATCAGACTCCGTGAAACAATCCTGTCCACACTTTCTCTGATTTCTTCTGTATCTAATCTGGCATAGGAAAGGTTGAAAAGAATAAACTCTTTCAATCTGTCATATAACTGACAAGGAGAATAAAATCTTATCCTTCCAAAAGGCACATTTTTGTTAGAGGTAAAACTAATTGATCAAATGAATGGCAGAAAAATTATCCTGTGAAGGTGGATTGAGTTTAGAGAAAGGTTAGCTGTTTGGAATCCATATCCTCACATCATTGAAATTTCACTGTAAAAGTTTACTTACATAACATCAGCCTTTCTCACATATATTCATGTAAATTTTACTTTTTTCAATCTTTCATGTATTAGAAATAATTTTCTCTGAAGTGCTATTAACATGTGACATATTATTATTTTATGGGCTATGAATAATTTTTAAAAAAGGGCTGTTAAAAAAGTAAATGTGTATGGTGTGAAGAACCTAGAGTCAGGTGATAATCTTTGGATAGATTACTTGCAGTAAAATGTGAATATGTTGACTTTAAGGAAAAAAAAATGCCACTAAATAAACTTTTATTTTATTCACAGACTCTCATTTCTTCAAATAATCAACTTCATGTAATCCTGTATAATATTAGCTATGGTAAATTTTTAGAAAGGACCAATCATTGAGGAACTCCTAAGGACCTGTATAGAATAAATAATA
The DNA here is from genome assembly GCA_004027555.1 of Craseonycteris thonglongyai. Lineage (NCBI taxonomy): Eukaryota > Metazoa > Chordata > Mammalia > Chiroptera > Craseonycteridae > Craseonycteris > Craseonycteris thonglongyai. The sequence continues at coordinate 7,553 of PVKE010021792.1, forward strand.
TAATCTTGACTTAATGTAAAAAAATAAATAACAACTCCAGGCAGCATTAAAAATATGTATGATGAATGATGGATGAGGACAATGATGATGGTCACTATAGTTGTGTGAAAACACAACTAACAAAACAGTCAACATTTCTGCCTTCTTAAGCTTATATTATAATAGAGGGAGAGAAGTCATAAATAAAAATAACCAAAATAAGATAACCATTTTAATGCCTATTTCATGGCTAATAAACAGAGGCAGAGGAGTGAAGTCATTTGTCCACCCTCCAATAGCTGGTATGTGGTACAGCTGAGATTCAAACTGCATTTATACAATTATGTTTACTACATTATGCTACTATATATATCTCAAGAAAGACCCACTATAGGTAAAGAGATAAAGAGAAGGCTTTATGTAGGAGTTGCATCATAGTTTCTTTTACTATGTTTGTTTGTTTGTTTTTATTGTTTTTGACAGAGAGAGAGAGAGAGATACAGAGACAGAGAGAGAACCGAACTGGGGGCACTCCCCAGTTCAGGATATGGGTCCGCACGGGCCAGGGCTGGAATTTGATCCTTGGTCCCTGGTGCTGCAAAGTGAGCGCTTAACCCACTGAGCCATCCCAGCTTCCCACACCATGGTTTCTTGAACAAGGGTGTCTCTGGCTCTATTCTTGAAGAGAGCAAAATATATTTATATAAAATTTATATTGGACACAATCAAAGGTATAGGTGAGACATAGATGGAGTTGTGGTTTGAATACAGGAGATTAATTTAGTTGCAATGGAAAGAAGATAAAAGAAGTCAGGTAGGGTCCGTGTTGGAAGAACCTGTGTGACAAATAAAAAGATCTCAACTATGTTGCTTGCAATTCTTAGACACAATATTATTATTTTTTAAGTCAGGGAAAATCCTGATAATCGTGATATAGAAAGATTAATCCAGTCAATATGAATGCACAAAAAGCTGGAAGAGTGAAAGATTACATGTTAGGCTGTCTAGTTAAAAGCCTATTGAAATAGTGTGAAAATGAGGTAGGGTGATGGCAGTGGAATAAAATGATGCGAAAAATAACAAAAACATGACTAGAAAAAATGATGAACAGATAGGATTTGTGGTGGGAGTAGCAACTAAAGGAATAAAGTAAAAGATGACTTGAACCTACAGTTGGAAAAGAATGAAACTATTTATAGAAATTAAAAGGTCAGAAGTGAGGCTAAATTATAGGTAATGCTAGTTTTTAGCTGTACTAAAACTGAAATGGACTCAGTCCGGCTCTACATCTGCAGCCTATATCCTTTACCTTTACTTCCTGCCATTAAGTGTACCTTGCCATTTCCAGGCCTCCTCAAAGTTCCTCCCAACAAAGACAAATTCATGATTCTATTAATAACTCCCTGAATAACAAAATATGCTCATATAGATTCTTTCGAGATTTTTGCCTTCATCCATCAAGTCAACTTTGATCAAATGCAACCCACTTGAATAATTTTTCATTTGTATATAAATGTTAATACCAAGATTTCATTCTGATTAAAGAACACATATAAAAACAAGACTAAGATTCTGTGTTTAGATTGAAAGTCATCACGAAAAACAGACCATATGTTGTCTTAACACACACACACAGATGCATGTGCACACACGTGCATTCTTTCTTTGTCTCTCCACTCAAAAGTCCAGGGAAAATAACCCACCCAGTATTGGTAAACATCCTCAGTATCCAATAAATTCTACCTTCATTGAAAGGACAGACCTTACAGAAAAAGCTGATTATTAGACCTAAGTCTAGACCAGATAATGTATGAGATGAACCTAGAAAACATGTTATACCAGGAAGCAAATAATTCATTAAAGAAGCCAAGGCTCATATTCGTAGAATTAGGAGTCAACATAAATAAGCTCTCAAGAGCCAAAAAATGAATAATTTTAGCACCAGTGTGGATTTACATACAACGGACAGTAACTCATCAAATTAATGAAATAGTTAGTAGAGTTGACCCTTGAAAAATGTGGATGTTAGGAACTCCAACCCCCTGCACAGCAAAAAATCCTTCCATAATTTTTGAATCCCAAAAAACTTAACTATGATGATCCCTCAGTATCCTCAAGGGATCGGTTCCAGGACTCCCAGACAACAAACTTTGTAAATACTTAGGTCCCTTACATAAAATGGCATAGAACAGTGCATGTAGTCAGCCTTCTACATCTGCATATTCCCAAGCACAAATCAAAATACTATTTATATATACGTGGACATGCATAGTTCAAACCAGTGTTGCTTAAGAGTCACCTGTATATTAAAAATGTACTTGGTCAACTTTGGGAATTGCTAGGCAAATATTTAGGGTTGAAACATAAATATTCATAGCTGTTCTATAATTTTGGGGGGCAAAAAAAGAAAAATCGCTGGAAGAGGAAATGCTAACAATTGGACTACCAAGAATCTCTTGTACTTCCCAGCATTTGAGTTTAGCAAGTGGGTGGCCCAGGAGGACAATGCAGCCTCAAAAAAAAATATTTTTTGAGGAAGCCGGAGTGGCTCAGTGGGTTAAGTGCTTACATTGCAGGGCTGAGGACCGGGGATCGAATCCCGGCCCCGGCCCGTGAGGAACCATATGCTGAACTGGGAGCTCCCCCAGTTCAGTTCTCCCTCTGTCTCTGTATCTCTCTCTCTCTCTCTCTCTCTCTCTCTCTCTCTCTCTCTCTCTCTCTCATAAATAAATAAATAAATAAATAAAAATTCAGGGAGTGTATCTGCTTCTCTTCCTCCAATCCAAGCAACGGTTATATTCATCTACTTAAAATCACAGAACAAGTCAAGAAGCCTTCTTTTCAATCTATTGCCCTTATCACATTCTTATAATTGCAAACACCATTTGTCATTTTGAGCCTAGATATGGTAACACTGCTACTTCTTATTTTTGTGGGTAATAGGGTGTTTCATTGCCCTTTATTGGTTCCCTTAATCTTGCCCATAGCTTTGTAAGTGTTCCCAACACTTAACACTATTCCCTTACCTCTTTTGAACATATTTCATGTTCTGGCTAGGATTCTGACTAATACACTAACTCTGGGAGAGCCTCAAGATAGAGACCCTCAAAAGAAGACTCTGAGATTGTTTTGTTGACATATATAATAGCAATTTATTTTGCTGTTAATTTAATTTTCAGAGTAAGATGAAACAATGGGCATCTATAACTTGCAATAGTTTCCAATTATCTCAATTAAAAGTGACAGTGGCATGGTATGGAGTGCAAGTGAAGGGCAGGTCATTGGAAAATCAACTGTCTGTGGCACTTAGTCATGTTAACAATGGTAGTTACAAAAAATGTGGAGCTAAATGACAATTTTTGTTAATAGACTATTTTTTATAGTATATCTAGATTCTCAACAAAATTAAGCAAAATGTACACAGAGTTCTCATATATCCTCAGCCTTTGATTTGTTTTTTGTTTTGTTTTTTTGAATCTTTAGATCAAGTTGGAAAGAACTGACATCTTGACAATATTGAGTCTTCCTATCCATGAACATGGAATATTTCTCCATTTATTTAGGTCTTCTTTGATTTCTTTCATAAAAATTTGTAACTTTCCTCATATAGATAGTGTGCATATTTTGTTAGATAAGTATTTCAATTTTGGAGGTGCTAATATAAATAGTATTGTGCTTTTAATTTCAAATTTTACTTGTCCATTACTGGTACATAAAAAAACAATTAACTTTTGTATACATTTACCTTATAGTTTGTTAGTTTTAGAATATTTTTGTTATTTCAGATGTTTTATGTACATAATTATATAATCAATGAAAAAATATATTTTCATTTCTATTTTCCTGATAGATGTACCTTTTCTTTTCTTTCTTACTTTATTATATTAGTTATCACGTCCAGTATAATACTTCAGAATGAAAATTTGTACTTCCAAGTTCTCCTTATTGATGAAATGATACCTTTCCCTTAATCTTGGAAAATCAGCATGTATCTGTATGTAAATCTATAATGTTTTCATATAGAAAAGCTGCTTCAGAAGTTAAAGTTGGATCTCCTTTATAAAAAATACCTAACACTGCACTTTCACGATTAATAATAAAAATTAGATCCAAATGTAACCCAGATAGACAGAAACAAAGCCTGATCCAGAATGAGGTAACTTGTGCCTTAGAAAGCTGCACAATCTTAAAATAAAGGGGGGTGGGTAGGGAGAGAGGAGGAAAGGGGCATCAAATACATGGTGATAGAGAGAAATGGCTGTTGGTGGCGAGTCCACAATGAAATACATAGATAATGTAATGCAAAATTGTATACCTGGACCTATGTGATTTCTACCAAAGAATGTCACTCCAATAAAAATTACAATTTTAAATTTAAAAATTAGGCATGAACCTAGCAGGGGTGGTGAACCTTTAGGCGATTGAGTGCCAAAGTTTAGGAAATAAGAGTATACTCGCTCAACTTGCGCCAACCCATCGAGTGAGATAGAGGTTTCGATTATTTTTATGTCTATAAGAGGCATAGGATGTTTTTATAACAAAAAAACAATAATTCCGCGTGCCAAAATAATTGCTCCACGTGCTACTTTGGGCATGTATGCCACAGGTTTGCCACCCCCGACTAGGGTATCTGTAAAGAGAGTAATTTTAAGTATATAAAAAAATGAGAGATAAATATTAGAGTGAAAAGAATTCCTAGGTATCTGTACACTCTCCTGAAATTTGGAATTTATAATGTTAATTTGACTTGAGTACTTGGCATTGGCCTTAACAGTCCATTATGTCGCGTAATTAAAGCCTGAATTAAACAATGGTCTAAAATCAATGAGGTTGCAATTCTGACATATTTCTGGCATGCTGGAGTCTCTGGAAGAAGAAAATGCTGAAATTATTCCAGAATGTATGACCCACTCAGTCTCTCTTTAAGCATTTCTCAGATGAGTCCAAGAGACTCTCCTAGCATCTTTAGAAAAACAAGTGGTGGGTGTCCTCTGTAGGCAGGGGATAACAGTGCAAGGCATCACAATAAAATGGAGTTTCTGTGGTATCTGTAAAAATAACATGATCACTGAGTGAAAAAGGGCCAGAACATGGCTCTCAAACACTAAAGAAAAGGTGCCTACAGAGACAATAAACCACAAAGATAAAATAGTAAGTAGGGATCCATGATATTGTCTAATTGACAGTGTCATTAGGACAAAATAAATAGTAGTCTACTTAGTTACTGCTTGACAATTATAAAGTGAAAAATCGTGGGTCTGGCAAACAAAAACCTGATGTGAATGGACATGATTGACATGTGGGAATTTACAGCCTCTTACCCAGCTCTTGGTCATGAATTTGTCTTGCATAAATTCATTGATAGGAAATTAATCTCTGTGAAGTTGTCCAGCCATTTTTATTTACAATCATAATTTCTACCCACTGATTCTTGTTCTTATCTTCAAAGCCACACCAATAAAATTCGATCTCTATTCTAATAGATAGTTCTTCAAATAATTGAAGACAATTTTATGTTTCTATTCCTCCTCAAAGTTTCAAGTTCCTTCCCCATTCTGTTTATCACATCGTTGCCTTTCAATTTGTTAATGACAATGTCTTAAATACTTCAGTTACGTGAACTGAAACCCAAGTCCGTCAGAGTTATCACTACCATGTGTCTTGTTGTAGTGCTTCTAATAATGCAGCTTAAAATTGAAATAACATCATTTCAAGTTTTGCTACAAAGTTGAATTTAACAAAATGTAATCTTAAAAGTTCTAAGATGGAATGAACAGTTGTGTAATAAGGCATGTTTGTGACAAATCCTTTATATACACAATACTCTCCTCAAACACATATTATTTCTCTATTAGTCAAAACGTATCAGAAACTTCTTGAAATGAGCTTCAGGCATTTATTTTTTTCTTGGATTTGATGGCTTCAGTGGCGTAAATTGCCTTTTTTTCTTCATTTATTTCAAGCTGAGGCACAGCCAGAGGAAACATGGTGAAAATATGTACCAGAATAGACTTCGTACTACAAGTGATATATTTTAACCACCAAAGATGTTGTGACAAAAAAATGCTCAAATTTTATGATGCTGAAAATTCTGCATTTTTCCAAGAACACTAATATGTGCTAGCTCAAATAAATGTTGATTGGAAATTGATCTGGAATAGACATGGCCATAGGAGAGGTTCTAAAATTCTAGTCTATTTCTTTCCCCAAATACCTTGATATTAACAAACCCACAAACAGTATGATTTGATTGGACCTCCTAGAAGCTACTAGTCCACTATATTCTTCGCTCACTGGAAATATTTTTCTTTTATGCACTGTTAGACTAGTTTTATTCAGTTACTCTTCATATAAAAGTATAAAAAAATCTTTGCAGCTAATGTTCTCATTGTAAAATTTGAAGAACCAAAGGAATGTAATTCATGTGGTTCTAATTAATATTTGGCGAGATAGTTGTAAGAAAAGAATTCATAATTCCTCCCAAAATGTTTAATTTTCAAGTCTAAATAATTTCTAACATTAAGAGTTTACATCCTTAAAAAAAAAAAAAAAAAGAATAAATGAAAACAAAAACACAGAGCTACTCTGAAGATAAGCATTCTTTCATAGGAGAAGTATGGTGTATATGCCTGCTAGATGTATTTTTTAAATCCAGTATCTGTTTCAGTGCATATTAGGGCTTGCTCATTTGTACAGAATTTGCTGAGCCATATTCAGCTAGGGTTGTTTGACTGGAGACCTTAAGATAGACCTTTGAAAACCAGTGAAATACTTGAAATTATATACCTAGAAAAGAATTTCTTGGATTTGTCAAAATTTCAAGCTGGTCCATGAAATACACACTCCAACAGATTAAGTAGCTTTGATAGATAAATATGATGTGTGATATATTAAAAAAAATTATAGTCTTCGCTTTTTAAAATTTGACTTTTGAAGGAGATATGGGAGCTTTCCAGTGGGATATTCAAGAGTGGCAGGACAGCAAATTCTAGATGGCATGTACAATTCAGAGTTGGCTCTGTTTGATCTCGATAGAACACTGTAGCTATTAGTTCCTTTAAAATATGTTTGAAAAGGGTAACACAGTAGGTGTGTTTATAGCTCTTCAAAAGAACCAGAGTAGGAGACCTGGAGATTAATGATCTTTGTTACAAGGCCACATATAAACTCAGGTAGCCTCCTAGGCAGTCCTCCACATTGCCATGGTAATGAATTTCAGACCTGACCTAGTGAAGCAACTTCTGTTGAATAAAGATAAATTCTTTATATCCATGGGCCACAGTTTTTTAAGAAATAAAATAGCATGATTTTGTAGAGGAGTGTTTATTTTTTTAATGTATCTATATTGCATCTATAAGGAAACCAAGATTAAAGCAAAGCAAAGTGTTAGATAAATTAGTGAGAATAAATATTACTGGAGAGGAAATATGTAAATTTTCTAGTCAGAGGGAATTACCAAAAACCTGGTTATTTGTGTCTGGTTTTAATTATACAGTAGTTAGAAAAAGAGTCACTTTTTGTGAAAATATATGAGATTATATTTTGGAGGGAGGATAAATCCTATGGGATATTATTTAAAAAATATTTTGATCAGTTCCCCACAAAATAATTGTTAATATTACAGACCTCATTTCTTTGTCCTAAGAAATTAAAGTATTCCAATGTCAGTAGCTAGACTTCAAAAACTGTTTTGCTTTTTTGCTAAGAACTTGTTTGCTATATACTACATCCTTGCTACTCAAACTATGTCTCTCAAACTTTAGTATTAACAAAATCACACAAGAACCATGTTAAAATCCCAATTCTGATTCAGTACTTATGGAGGGTGGCCTGAAATTCTGCATTTTTCACAAGCTTTTAGAAGAGGACTACATAGTTGGTCTTTGGATCACATATTACATAGCAAAGCTCTATATAATATGCCTGTTATGATTCTTCAAATATAGTGTGAAATTAAAACATTTCCAATTTCATATAAAATTTTTATTTTTACATAAAGAGTACCTTCATTAAACAGAGAGAAAATCAAATAAATTTATGAAAAAGCTCTGTACTGAAATAAATAGTAATTTGTATCTGAAGTAATATTAAAACATCATGCTAAAAGTAAAAAAACAAAAACAAAAACATATTTTAAGTTAGAAACTTTTAAAAGTTGATTTTATCTGATGATTCCAGAGCTGTAGAAAGTATCTATGTCTAGTGCCATTCTCATAAATACTATAGTTTCTTTTTTTTTTTTTTACTGGGTATTTTACGTAGTTTATGAAATTAGAAAACCAGAAAATCTTACTGGAAATGTCTTTATCATTTATTTGAATAACGAGAAAACTTCTGGAAATGGTGACTTTGGAGAGAGATTTAAAAGTACACACACACACACACACATGCGCACGTTCAAAATCCAATGTTCATATGTAAAACTGAGTTGGATGAACCTAGTTCAAATCTGCAATCAGCACCTATTTCACCTGCTGAGAACTGGTAGTGTTCTGGACCATTATGTGGCTTCTTGTTTCCTAATGTACAGTAAATTTCTTTTAAAATGAAGGTGTATGTGATTTTTGACTTTGGCAGAAAGGACAAAACAGGAGCATAATGAACTATAAATTTTATAGTACTTATGAGTATTTATAGCTCACCGTAAGGTTTTACTTCGTGTGCTTTTCATATTTCCTCTGAACTTGGCTGTGGCAGCAGGTCCAGCATGTTTGACCTTCTGACTAGAACAGCTACATCAGGTCTGCATTAACTGGCAAATGTTTTATTTTAGTGGAGAGGCTATAGCATGAGAAAAGGCTAGAATGCTTCCTAATAAAATATATTGTTGGCAATAACTTTAGGCAGAAGTTTTCATTTATTTTGAGTTTTAGTTTTATATTTTTCTTTTAAGAAATAATTCAATGTGCATTATCCCTTGTCCATATGGGATCTTTTGAATGTGAAAATCCTTTGGAACATGAAGGAACAGGTATCTGTACTAGTTTTCTGCCTATTCTTGGGCTTATTAACAAATAGCATAGACTTGAATCTCTAGACCTAATTATTTGCACTAGTGTAGGGATGATTGCTAGAATTAACTGAGTTAGGCTTGCTACAAAGAAGAGAAAACAGCATTGACTGACAACGACTTCTTTGCCACTTCAACTGTGGCCTCATACTTCACATGAGATGTATCTGCGATTTTAGCTTATTTTCCCTCACATCAGCACAGCATGGCCGCAGTGGAATAAGGAAGGGAAACTGTGTGTGTGGCCTCCTCAGCAGGAGCAATTCCTGTAGGCCCACTGGTGGGCAGAGGCCTGCTGTGAAAGGTGTCAGAGAAAGGTCTACTCTGGGGACTAAGGCTGTCACTCAAAGAGCTCCTACTAGGTGGCTGTGCTCAGGGGGAGGAGTATACACTGGAACAAAATACTCTAATTTTTATTCAATAAAATAAAAAAGTGTTTATAATTGTATTCACACTAATTATGTGTTTAAGGCCTATTTTTTTCTTTGCCATTTTTTCCTTAATCATTTTACTAATTTTTAGTTAGGCCTAAAATATTCAGCAGGCTGAAACTATATGGCTCATTTATCCTCCTTTATTTATATTTTCAAAGTAAAGTGGATAAAATAAATTAATATATTAAGCCCATTAGCTATAATTTGGAGAACTGTTAAATAATACATATTCTTCACTAGAGTGCTGGAAAGTAATTCATCTGTGAGAATAAGGCAATCTCTTCCTCAAGATATTTTCTATGAAAATGGCAGATTGTTATCATTCTCAGATTTAAATTCTGCCCAGACCCAGGATATGCGCTAAATAGCCTACAAAGCATTTCTAGAATATACTATCAAGGAAATACTTCTGTGTTACTTGCGTGAGAAACTTAAATAATAAATCAACATCCTAATTCTCTCCCATCTGGGTCTAGTAAGAGCTCTATTTCCAAAAAGAATACATTTCAATGATGTGTGGGGTTTTAAGAAAGAAAAAGTAAAAACATCAGAAAATAGACCTTCAGAAGCATAACGTTAGCTCTATCAGTATCTGGTAGTGAGAATCCAGAGATATCAGGAGTACTGAGTAGCATATAAATAAGAAAGGAATTTAGCTGGGGATGTCAGGATAGCTCAACAGGTTGACAGCTTGCCTTGCAACTGAAAGATCTGGGAATCAAGTACCAGCCCCTGCCCATGCAAACCCATGTGCTGAACTGCCTCCAGTTCGGTTGCCGCCCCATGAGGTCTCATGTCCACCTGTGTGGGATTAGACTATGTCATAAATAATGATGTACAACAACTGTGGAGACTGCTCTGGGCCCTCCCCACTTCTCTCTCTCTCTCTCTCAACTTCTCACAAACAAAAAAAAATCAATCTTTAAAATAAATCTCATAATGTTTAAAAAAAAAAGAAAGAAACTTAGGCAAATGTTTGGGACACTCAGAGATCCATTAACATTAGATGTAATTGAAATTCATATATGTGTGTACATACATGCACACACACATGCTATGATATATATGTTAGAATGAAGGACTATATATCTATATATCTATATCTATATCTATATGTAGATATATATATATACACACACACACACACACACATACACATACAATTTTTAGAGGGAGTGGAAAAAGAAATATGGCTACAAAAAAGGTGCACAAATTTTATATAGCCAGGATTATTTACTATTTTTTTTTTCGCTTTTAGTTTTTAATTAAGTAGTTATATGCTCATTGTGGAAAAGTAAATGGGTATTTTTGTACACATAACTGTATTACAACTCTATTCTTTATAGTATATGAATTTACCATGGTTAATTTTTTAGATATATATCTGCCTCCTTATATCTGTATCTTCTCTGGGGAATTCAATAGCATAAACATAGTTGCTATAACAAACATCTTGTGAACGATTTTTTAAAATTTCTCTTAAAAACCTGTGTTAATGGCCTGATAATTCTTTGTTACGGCTTTTTGAAAATATGTGAAGTATCCTGACAGTATGTCAACAAAATGTCAAACATAGTGAGAGAGAAGCTAAAAATTGGAATCATAGTGTCACCAAGTGTTAAAGCTGGAAGAGACCTTAGACCCCCTTCATGTTGAAAGTGATGGGGCTGAAGCCCAGGAGTATTAAGTGATTTGTTCAAGGTCATACATACACAGAGTGCAGAAGGACCAAGGAGTAGAACTTGGGTCCCTGCCTCCCAATTCTGTTCTCTGTTAGGTTTGCAATTTTACTTCTAACTATAATAATTGTTTTTGTTTTCTACAGAACAAAACACAGATTGTAGAAATGGGGTCATTGTTTTTTGGAATCTGAGTCATTTTAAAGGTTATTCCATTTCTCATTAGTCAAAGTACATAGCTATCTACCCCTAATCATTTATTTAAGCATTAATTCTACATGGAACTCCTAAGGATATTAATTCTTCTGACAACAAGAAGCAAGAGTTGTAGCTTGAAATAAATATAGTCATCTGTCACTTTAAAACTAATTTTCATTGGAAAAAATTGACATTTTTTTCTTATTTCTTATTTTTTGAATTCTTGCTTTTGTAATAGACATGCTGTTATATATTTTTTGCCCTAGTAAATGCTTAAAACAAAGTGAATAAAAATTATTATTGCAGTTAAAAACACACAAGCACACACACACACATAAACATATCATGTATAGAACACTTGATAGATCACAGATCACTTTCATATAAAAATTCTTACCAGAATTGTAAATTAGTTTGTAAATGTATACAGAAGTCCATTTTATAGATGACAAAATAAAGTCAAGAAGTTGTGATTCACCAAAGTAAAGACTCAAAACTAGGTCTTGTATATTTTTCTAAATTTGTTCTCTTTCAATATACATAAACACAATGATTCCTAGATCTTTTAAAAAAATTGAGGTAAATGAGACTATTTAGAATATACTCTAATACTTTCAGGAAAATTAATACCCTCTTGTCTACATACTTTTCGGTGATAAGAACCAATATGTCATTAGAAAATCTAAACTTACACTATTTTAATGCTTTAAAATATAATATTTTAAATTTGAAATTTAATTTAAAAGATAAAAAGGATTTTGCATTTGTTTGATATTTTAAAATTTATTTTATAGCAATATGTTCAGAGGATTATTTTATTTATAATCTTAAAGATTTTCTTACATTGCCCTTTCCCCTTTAACCACTTAAAAAGTTAACAACATATACCAGAGTCTTGTACAATGGAAATGACCAGTCTAACAGCTTGTGAAGAGTCCTGGGCCAGGAATCAGAAGACCTGTGTCCTATGACTTTCTTGTTCAATATCGTATAATGCACCTTTAGTCAAATCACTTACATCTCAGAGTCTTAGTGTAATCTTTTATAAAAAGAAAGTGTTGGACCAGATAATAAACAAGACCTTTTTATCATATTAAAGGTCTGTGCTTTATAATATATATCTCCTGTATACTAATTTAATTAAAATAAGATTTAATTTTATTATACATATTTGTTAAAGCAGAAACATATGTGAAAAATCCAAATATGAAAGCAGAAAATTTCTACAGTTATCATAGATATATACCTGCACGAACAAACTGTCATAATTTCTGGGGCTTTGTTAACATGTCATCAAAGTAACTACCTCTTTTAGTAAAAAACAATAAAGTAAAATTACACATCTTTTTTTTTTTTTTTAAGATTTATTTTATTGATTTTTGACAGAGAGAAAAAGAGACAGAGAGAGACAGAGAGAAGGGGGAGGGCCCATAGCAGTCTCCATATTTGACATTAGTTTTCCATATAGTTTCACTCCACAGGTGGGCACAGGGCTGTGCAGGGCAGGAACCAGGCCAGGAGCCTCTGGCATAGGTCCCAGCAAGAACTGAACTGGAGGCACACCCCAGTTTAGCATGTAGGTCTGCATGGGCCGGGGCCAGGATTCGATCCTCGGTCCCCGGGGCTTCAAAGTGAACGCTTAACCCACTGAGCCATTCTAGCTTTCCCAATTTACACATCTTTAAAGGGTCATTATCCAGATCAGTGGGCAGGGATGAGATGTTAGTAGCCAATGGCAGTTGAGGGATGGATGCCCTAGCCTGTTAAAGGGGATATCAGTGAAACACAAGTAGTGTAAAACAATGTCTTCAAATTATAAAGAAAAATTAATTTTGATATTTTTAATCAAGATGTCTGAATAGGTAAATGCTGTTATTGCCTCTTCTCACAACCACATCAAAAGTACAACTAAACTACAGAAACAACACCATTAAGAGTAGCTTAAAGTCTAGCTGAATCAAAGTCCTATAACTGAGGACATAGAGAAGAACACACCTTGTACTGGTAGGAAGGGCAGAAATGAGCTGATCCTAAATTCAAAAATGACAGTTCAAATACAAGAGGTATTACTCAGTTGTGACAGTGCCCTACCTCCTGGGGGAGGAGAGGAGAGTGAAGGGGTCCCAGCCATACATCAGACTTTTCAACCAAGGGTTCCAGTGCCAGGAAGAGAAATCTCCACAACTTCTGGCTATGAAAAGCAGCAAAGATTGTGGCTGAGTGAGATGAAAACCAGCTGCAGTCTCAGGCATTTAACTTAAAGGGCCCATAAATAAACTTACTCCCTGATGGACTCACTCACTCTGAGCTCCAGCTCTCAGGCAGCAGCTCAAAAGTTGTCCAGGACATATGGGGAGAAACTAAATCATCAGGCTTCAGGGGAAGGACTGAAAGGATAGTTTGCTTGAAGCAGAAGAGCTGGTGGAATTCAATATGCCTTTGTCCAGTCCTCACCCTGTAAACCTGGCTATTAGTGTTCACCCAGCTCTGGTAATTCCCTGTGACTCCACCCTACCCAACCATCAGACCCACCCAAGCCACTTTCAGTGGCTTTCTCATAAAAATGGCCTGTATTAACTCATGCTGCATACTTTCCTAATATCTCTCAAAGGTTCACAAACCCCCAAACAAGCAACATGTGAGCTTGGCAAGCATCTTACCTCTTGCTTAGCAGTCCCAAGCCTGGTACTAGTGGCACCAACTCTAGTTGAGGACTTGGCTACTCCCAAGCATCTCCAAGCCGAGCATGGGTGGCTGTCATTTGCAGATAGTTTTGTGGCTCATGCCAGGTAGCCTCAAACAGAGCACAGCTGGAGGCTATACTGGACATGAGGTGGGATTCTACCAAGAAGCCTCAGGGACAGATGCCCAGTGGTCAGCTTTGGATCAAGCCAGATCATCACCCAGCTGCTTCCATGGATGACACACTCAAAGAGCGGAAAGGGCAGGCACCAGAGCCACGATAAATCAAATCCTACTTCATAGAGTCAGTCCCTGAACAACATCTGCTTCACAGTAGTCAAGGCCAGTCCTAGCAATCAGTTGGCAACAGGATCGATGCCTTCCACTGACTTACAAAAAGAAACTAAGGCTTAACTACATTAGGATGGCAAACACAAACCACACAGAAGACACACCTGTAGAACCTAGCTTAAGTGACCAGGGAGACTACGCCATGGAACCACACGACACCTACAACATTAGGCCACTCTACTAAAACCAGAAGGCATAGCAGCACTATCTAATATGAAGAAACAAACACAGGAAGAAAGCTAAAATGAGGAGACAAAGAAACACATCCCAAAAGAAAGAACAGAACTAAGTCACACACATACATAAACACATACACAGACACATACAAACTAAACAAAATGGAGACAAGCAATCTACCAACCACAGAGTTCACAACACTGGTAATAAAGATGCTCAATGATCTCTGGAAGAACTTCAACAAAGAAATAGAAATTATAAAAATGGAGATATAAAACACACAAAAAAACTAGTCAGAAGTAAAGAATATTATAGCAAAAGTGAATAATACAAGGGCTGTCCAGAAAGAATCCAGCTATGTAACTGTTCTCATTATATTGACAATGGCTAATATTTTTTTTTTCTGGACAGCTCTCATATATTAAAGAGAATTGATAGTACACTAGATAAAGCAGAGAATCCAAAAAGTAATTTGGAAAATAGGGTGGTAAAAAATACCCAATCAGAACAGCAGAAAGGATAGTTAAAGGAGCCTCTGGAACAGCATCAAGTGTACCAACATTCATGTCACAGGGGTACCAAAAGGAGAGGAGAGACAGAGGAACTGAAAACCTTCTTGAAAAAACACTAACATAAATCCTTCCAGAACCTGGCAAAGGAAATTGACTTACAAGCCCATGAAGCACAGTGTGTCCAAAACAAGATGAACCCTAAGAGGGCAACATCAAGACACATTATAATTAAAATGTCAAAAGTTAAAGACAAAGAATCTTAAGCAAGAGAAAGGCAATTAGTTACCTTCAAGGGAGCTCCCATAAGACTATCAGCTGATTTCTCAACAGAAACTACACGACGGAAGAGACTGGCACACTATATTCAATGTAATGAAAAGCAACAAAGTATAACCCAAATTAACCTAACCAGCAAAGCTATCATTTAAAACTGAAAGAAAAATAAAGAGCTTCCCATATAAGAAAAAGCTTAAGGAGTTCTTCAAAAACAACCTAGTATTACAAGAACTGTTAGAGGAATTTCTTTAAGAAAAAGAAAAGAATTAAAAATACAAAAAATAAAATGGCAATAAGATGTATTTATCAACAATTATCTTAAATGTAAATTAATTAAATGCTCCCATAAAAAAGACTCAGTGTGGCTCAACTAATAATAAAACAAGACCCTTGCATATGCTGCCTATGAGAAACCCACTTCAGTCCAAAAGACAAATGAACACTGAAAGTAAAGAGATGGAAAAAAATATTTCATGAATATGAAAATGAAAAAAAAAAAGCTGGGGTAGCAGTACTTATACTAGACAAAATAGACTTTAAAAACAAAGGCTATAATGAGAGACTAATAATGACCGAGCAATCTCACTTTTGGTTATTTATCTAAAGAAACCCAAAAGAGTATAAAGAGATATGTGCATCCATGTATTCATTACAGCATTAATTACAATAGCCAACATATAGAGGGAACTTGGGTGTTCATCCATGGAAGAATTAATATAGAAGAGATGGTACATTTATACAATAGAGTACTCGTATTACTCAGCCATAATTAGGTATGAAATCTCACCTTCTGCAGCCACACAGATGGATCTAAAGGGTATTGTTCTGAATGGAGTATGTCAGAAAGAGAAGAACAAATGCAATATGATTTCACTTATATGAGGAATATAAAGAAAAAAAAAACTAAAAAAAAACTAAACAGAAACAGTCATAGTTACAGAGAACATTTTAACGGTTTCTAGCCAGTGAGAGGGCTGGGAGAGCGGGTGAAAGAGGGGAAGGGATAAAGAAGTACAGATTTGTAGTTATAAAATAGTCATGGGAATATATAGTATAGCATAAGAAATATAGTCAGTAATATTGTAATAACTCTGTACAAATATAGAGTCAGAAGGGTAATAGATTTATCAGGTTGATTTCTTTGTATGTTATATAAATGTGTAATCACTGTTATTAACTTGAAACTGATATAATATTGTATGTCAACTAATATAATAAATAATAAAACAATTATTAGGAAAACACATGTCTTTAAGATAAATTCCTGCTTAATGTAATTAATTATTCAGCATATTCATTTAGTTATTCATTTAGTTAAATTCAGTATATTTATTTAGTTAAACATGTTTGTTCAAATGGAATCCTGATTTGGTCAAGATATAGACATTGAAACTAAGAGATTATAAAATAACAGCTAGAGGCCGGCCATAAGCTAGATGTGATTCTTTAAAATTTGTAAACTAATTTTTATTAACACTTTTGAACATGGTAACATGTTTAGAAGTACCAAGATTCATCATTAACTTCATATATATATATACATAGAGAGAGAGAGAGAGAGAGAAACTAAGTATATGTATAATACTATAAACCTCCAAGAAATACTTAAACTCCCCATACATGTTTTCAATTATACATAGAAAACACTTTAATATATTTAGAAATAGGTACAGGTTTTAATTTTTTAGGTCAATGAATGTAGTATACCTATATGACATCAATAGTGAAAAATAATTTTTTATATATATCTTTGAATGTTTAAAAATTTCTAGCATAAAGTTAACACAAAGATACATTTAGTTTATCATAAGTATTCCTGAAGTAGGAAACCTACTAAGTCCAAATTAGAATACTCAAAATGTCACTGACATTTTATAGGTGCATATATTCACAGACTCTGTTGGCACCGCTGAATGCATGACAGGACTTGTGGTGCTCAGCCCTATTTAGAGAACATTTTACTATCTTCTGCTTTAGAGGAAGACTTCAGCCAATAAACGTTCATGAAACCAGAACTCTACTACTATTGCATAATAAGCTTGAAAATTCATTGTATTGGTTTGTTGTTGTTGCTGAAAGAAAGAATAAACAAATTTGGTTTCTAAAACAACAGTAATTCATCTGCTCACAGTTCAGGAAGACAGCAGTCTGAAGTCAGTTGCTCTGGGCTACAATCAAGGTTTTGGCAGTGCTACCAGCATTCTCCAGGCTCTAGGAGAGATTTTGTTTCTCGACTCCCAGTTTTTGGTGACTGCTGGCATTCCTTGAGTTGTAGCCACATCACTCCAACCTCTGCCTCTATGAACACATTGCCTCCTTCGCACTGTGCCTTCTACTCTTCCGTATTTCTGTCTGTCATCTAAAGGCATTTGTGATGACATTTAGGACCCAGTCAAGAAAGATTCTTCATGATGGCAGGGCAAACTAATAATTACTGAACATGTACTCTCCCTGTAATGACCTTCTGAAGATCCCAGGTGCCTTAGCTCATCCTTAGCTGAGAATGTCTTATATACTCTCATGTTCCGTTTCTGTCTCTGAACATCTCATGTATGTGGGGTGCCTTGACTCTCTCATGTATGTGGGGTTTCCATACATACATGTATGTAATTAAATGTGATTATCTTATCTTGTTCTCTTATATCTACTTGATTATTAATATTAAGCCAGCCAAAAGAACTTTGAGGGTAGAGAAAAATTTCTTCCTCACCCACAGTGAAAGAAGATGAGAGACAAGATGAATCACATTACAGTTTAAGATCAGGCAAATGCATTCAAACTCCTTAAAATGCATTATTTAATATATTTAATGTTAATGTAGTTAAAATGTGACAATTAAAGACTGAGTCAAGTATTTTTCAAAACAGAATTTTAAATAATTAAACTTTCTTTATATTTCTCTGGCTTTGTAGTTGCATGCTTTTGCTCTTGCTATCTCCTATGCATGAAATGTCCTTCTTTTTATCTATTTTTTTCTTCTTGCTTTTCATGTTTCAGGTTTTATATACAGCAACAAAAAAGAGATTGTATCACATAACAGTGGTATATTTTAAGTAGCCCTATTCAATACTGGAGATTTTTTTTTTTTATTGTTAAATTTAATGGGGTGACATTGGTTGGTAACAATCAGACAGTTTCCCAATGGACAACTCCACATCACATCACCCATGCATCGCATTATGTGCTCAGCTCTCAGAATCAGGTCCCCCTCCAATCCCATATGTCTGGTGCCCACTCCCCCCTCCCACACAACTCTCCCTCCCCACTCCCCCTTCCTCCCTCCTCTCCAGGTAAACACCAAACCATTGAGTGTGTCCATAAT
>PVKE010021793.1:0-26171 GCA_004027555.1 Craseonycteris thonglongyai
CAATAACTGTGTTGAATGAATAAACAGGAGCCCCCAAAGAAGCTGCAAAGGAAAAGGCTAGGAAGTTGGGAGATGTGCCAGGGTCATGTAAATCACAGGAGAAAAACGTTCGGTGGTGGTGGTGGTGGTGGAGAGTGTGTCAGCCTACCTAATATCACAAGGGCATGGTGTAAGATAAAGACGAAAAACTGTCCACTGGTTTTGCAAACATGAAGCTCATAACAAGAGTGGCTTTGTCAGAGATTTGGGAACAGGCTAATTGCAGTGGGTTGAAGAATCAAAACAAGGAAGTGGGGCTAGTCAATTATAGGCCACTCTTTCAAGAAACCTGAATCTGAAGGGAAGTAGAGCTGGGTCAGTAGCTAGAAGGAAATGTGAAATCAGGACTGTTTTTCCCAAGGCGGGTAAGAGCGTTAACATTGGATGACACCAGTGAGATGAGAGCCAGTGTCCACGGAGAATTTAGAACACTGTCCTGAGAGGTGGGGGAGGACTGGATCCAGTGCAAAGCGGGGGCAGCACCTTTCTTCCTGTGGGACAGCAAGTGAGGAGGGATGGACAGGTTGCCATGGAGGTCAATGTCTAAGTGTTAAGGAGGCTGAAGAAATTCTGGCATGATGGCCTCATTCTCCCCCCCTTCCCCCTTCTCTTCTTGTGAGAAAGGTTACAAAGTCAAGTAACAGGACAGTGGGCAGAGGCAGCAGCGCTAAAGGATTTGAAGACTGATGGAGATTTGGAATAACTACTTAGACCAGCGGACGCTGAAGCTCATAGATCAAAACTGGCTTCAGCGCATACGGTTACATTTATGGAGCAAGAGACAAGAGAGCTAAATGTGCAAGGAAACGGAGATCAGTAAGATGACAGTGAGGGCTTGTGTGAGGTGCAAAGCCTCTGGAGGAGCCAGATAACCACTGGAGTTATAATTCACACTGAATTCACATAACTGAAGTGCTTTAAGTAGGAAAGTGAAAGGTCTAAGAACTGGGAAGTATTTGCCGAAGAAAGCCGAAGCCTTCTGGAATCAGAGAAGGCCCCACGAAGTAATATTCACCAAGGTGGGAATGGCCAATGACGTCCTTGTCTGGAGCTCAGGAGGAGGAACTGGCTCCATCCGATAGTATTCAGATGACATCGGTGGCTGGCATTACCCAGCCTGTGTGTCCAATGTGAAGAAAACAAGGAGCGGAGCCCCAAGGAGCACAGACGTGAAGTAGGGCAGGCCACAAGACCAGGCTTGCGAAGGAGACAGAGCAGCTGTGAGCAGAGAGGCAGGGCCGTGCACTCACGGAAGCCAAGTGGAGGAAATACTTCCAGAAAGGGTGAATGAGTATCAGGGAGACTGCCACCATTTACTGGTGGCCAACGGTGACGAGGAAATCTCTGAAGACCCCATTGAGAGTGAAGTCAGTGCTGTAACAGGAAAGAAGACATTTGATAAGGGCGTGTGGGCAAAAACAGAACAGACCACTCTAAGATGATGTGAGAAAGAAGATACTTGTGCCTGTTTACATGTTTGTGGGATGGGGTTCAGTAGATCCTCACTCTTAGAGATGAGGGTCAGGATGTGGACCACACATTTAAAGGCGGCAGGATTGCCCCTGGTGGCGGAAGGAGGTACCCCTACTGCAATGGCAGGGTTTGGGCCTTGATGATCGGGAGCAGCAAATCAAAAAGAAAGGTTCCGGGTCCCTCTGTTCGTGTCTAAACTAGAAGATTCCAAAAGGGTTATGGTTAAGACGGCTTACAGAAGGCATAAGGCCAGTAATCACAAGAGACTAGCTCCGGAAGAGGAAAGGGAATAGGGTAAGCGTTAGTGACTGACCGTGAGAGCTAAGCCGGGGATGAATGTTCTACACAGTCTAGGGCATAAATCAGGTGTCAGCCCCCACAGCAGTGCGTAGGGCTTCGCACAGCAGTAATAGCAGGAAGGCTACTAGGCCTGCCTCTCAGCGCAATTCGTCAAGCCATTTTTACTAGGACAAGGAAGATGTGCTTCAAGGTCAAAATTGATTCCTGCCAGTTATGGAAGCATCTGAAAGTTCTCTCGTTTAAAGAATAGAAGACGATGCCCACAAATGTAATTTCCAATAGGCTGTCCCCCTACACTGCCTGGCCATTAATATCACCTGGTTATTAATAATAAAACATTTTATTTCATTTGGTACATTACAGCCACGTGTCGCAAAGGCTAGTAGAGTTACTTTTCTTCAGATCTACATTTCAATTCTACCCATCAGTAACCTAGGACTTTTAATCTTAGAAGTGTCTTTGACACAAGTGCTACATGGGAGAAATGTATTCATCAATTGAGGATAAAGACACCTTACTGCCTACTGATGTATGGCTTAAGGATTTTATGTATCCAGTTCACTTATTATAACAATTTGTTCAAGCTTTATTAGCTGGGTTTCTGCTCTATAGTGGCATTCTTCTTTAATTTACAAATTAATGAAAATTAAAATAGTTACTGGAAAACCCATCTTGCTTTTCAATAGTTTATTTTAGTAACTTCAGGGGCATTGTGCCCCAAATGTCTTCGATGTGGAAATAAATTTAATTCACATTTTTTAAGGATCACTTTTATCGAGGTGATAGAGTCTCAAAGGAAATACTTAAGATACCAACCACTGCCCTGTGCTTGCAAAATCTGTTTTCCTTCCATTCTAAAGATTGCTGGAAATAAACTTTAGTAGGTTTGTGATAACTAAGAGTAATCACTTCTGTCCTACAGAAAGGTTCTGCTGAGGTTTTTCTACTGTGGTCAGTAGTGGCAATAGTCCAGAAGCCATATCTAAAGAACACATTTAGTACAATCAGCAGTTTTTCAACTCAGCATAGATCACTCAACATCAGTAGTTGTAACAGTTCTCTTGCAACATGAGTCAGCTGTCACACCCTGGTTAATATAGCATAAAGTACTAGGGTCTCCTAACTGAGCACATTAAAACCAGTAAGAATAGCTGTCATTAATGGAGTACATAGTTCCCGCTGGGCACTGTTATCTCCTTTTACATAGATTATCTTTCATACTCACCTTCTTACCCCCATTTTAGAGAGGAGATCATTTTGGCTCAGGAAAGTTATGTAAGTTACGTAAAAGTTACAAAATAAGTGAGAGCTGGGACTTGAATCCAAGTATGACTGGGTTCATATTATGCTTCCATTTCTGAATTTATGAGGGCTGTCCAGAAAAATAATCCAGCCATTAATGCTTCTATTTTTATACATGGGTGGAGAGTTTCCAAACAGCCCTCCTCTATTAGGTCAATAATTCACCTTTAGCCCTTTAAAATTCTATTTGGCCCTGTGATCTGCACTGCGAGCCATCATTCTCAAATGACCCACATATCTAAGTGCCCGCCCCCCACTGCGTACTCTCACTGTCAGGCATCCTCGAACCCTGGCACAGGAAATGCCAGGATTTGGGGGGTGTTAACTCTGAGGGTTTACGAAAGGAAGAAACGGCGAAGCAGGCATAGCCTAGGGGAGAAGTTTCCCAGCCTGAGCGTCACGTTTATGGGAAACCTCCCAGATCCAAAAATATATGCCCCCCGGACTGCCTGAATATTTCCTTTCACTTCACAATATTGCCTGGAGTCCTGCCAAATCAGGACTTTATTTGGATCTCATCTCAATTTGCGCACATACAGATCACCTGGGGATCTTATTAAAATTCGGAACCTGATTCAGAAGGTCTGGGGATGGGCCGGAGAGGCTGTGTTTCTAACACGCTCCCAGGTGACCTGAGCCTGCAACCACACTTAAGAGCAGCAAAGCTATAGAAATTGTTCGATTTATATCCCCTAGCTGCCCTGCGTCGCTGCTCATTTGGGGGACCATAGTGGAAGGGTGAGCTGAAGATTAGCATTTAGAATTAAAATGAGTTCCTCACTCATTGGAATTGGAGGGACTTAGAATTCGAAGTCCCTCACTGTCCTACACTCTAGGTGTGGGCATGTGGCCTGGGTCTGGCCAACCAGAAACTTCTTTCCAGGGGTTTGACCCTTGAAGTTCCATTGCAAAGATGCAAGGACAATTTAGAAACATTGGTGGCATTGAGAGATCAGTGTCAGTGGTGCTGGAGGCAGCGTCCTGTTTAGACTGAGCGTCCCAGGCTTAACTGCCCGGTTCTGCTTGGCCATTTTCAGAATGCTTACGAGCGCCTGCAAGCCCTCAGTCCCCAGGAGGGGAGTCCACAGCGATCTGAGACACACACCCCTGCTTTTCTCGGGTCCAACTACAGATTCAGGGGACAAAGTCAATATTCTGAAGTTCAAAACTCAACATTCGGATGGACGCTGCACTGCAGCAAGGAGCGACAGGCTTCTTCTGCAAAGGGCCACGGAGTAAATGCTTTAAGCTCTTTGGGGCCACGTAAGGTCTCTGTTACAACATCTCACCTCCGCCACGGACCGTACCTGTGCCAGGAAGCTGTGTGTTCCAATCAAACTTGTGGACCCTGGAATTCCTGAATTTCATATGCTTTTCATGTGTCATGCACTACTATTTTTTATTTTTGTCCAACCATTTAAAAAGGAACAGCCAATTATACAAAACTCAGCCGAGGGCTGGGTTTGACTCGAGGGCCATAGTTCGCTGACCTATGATGAAGCACTTATGTACTACCTTGTTCTGACTCATACCAGTAAAAGTTCCTCCCTGAAACCAGGCATTTATCTCTTCTTACCAAGACAACAGGAAGCTACTCTAACAGGTGAACAGTTGGTACCTGCTCGACCCAGCATTTAAACCATGTCATTTACTTTCTTGTTATTTTGGAAATCAGTTATAGCATCTTAAAAGTTGAGCATTGATGGAATATACTAATAATTAGCTGATTAAACATCTCCTAAATAGGCACTGTGATAGGAACTACAAATGCAAAAAAGGAACAATGTAGTAGTAATTAAGTCTGAGGATATCTTGGTCTAGAGAGCTGATGAACAAATAAATTTTGATTTAAAAAACTTGTATAATTCTATTTTTATAAGCAGCTCACTATGCATATTGGTAGGACATTTTATCATACAGAGTTATAACTCTCTACCAGCCTGGATTTTTAACTACCATTCCAAGCCATTTTAATAGGTAGAGCTAAGAGGTTCAAATTCTAACTATCCAGCAAAGTGCCCTGGTATTAGTACTGTACCGTCATTTTCACAGTCATAAGTCACACTACTTGGAATGAAATGAGGTGGTTTGCTTACCTTTCCATATTCAGCCTTTGTGGCCAATTTCCAGTGTTCCATTCAGAGCAAAACTCCAAATGTCAATACTAATCCCCTCTATGTATTCACTTGTTAACTAAATTTCCATCGTTATTCTACATACCTGAGACATGATAAATTCCTGCTGAAAGGGGTGACGGTGGTGAAGTGACTAAGGTGTTAACACATATGGGTGATGGTGGTGACATGATTGGAGGGGTTGACACGTGCGGGTGGCGGTGGTGATGTGACTGAAGGGGCTGACACGTGCGGGTGATGGTGGTGATGTGACTGAAGGGGCTGACACGTGCGGGTGATGGTGGTGACATGATTGGAGGGGCTGACACGTGCGGGTGACGGTGGTGACGTGACGAGGGGCTGACACGTGCGGGTGATGGTAATGACGTGATTGGAGGGGCTGACACATGCGGGTGATGGTGGTGACGTGACTGGAGGGGCTGACACGTGCGGGTGACAGTGGAGATGTGATGGGAGGTGCTGACAGGTTCTGACAGTGATCGATACCTTCTTGAGCTGGTGTTTGGACCATCCCATTGGCTGTCAAGCCTAACCATGTGCATCTACTCCTAGCTCCCTGCTTGTTCTCGTCCACATATGGACACGAGAGAGCACTGGCACAGCTGAGAAAGGAAACTGGCCAAACCGCAATGGCAGTTCACCACAGCTAAGGATGGCCACCGTGCACAGGGCAGGGGCCTCACCGTTCCCAGGAATCCACCTCCTGTGGTCCCATGACCAACCTGGCGGAGAAGCCTGAGTGCCCCTGCTGGGCAGACTCTCCGGGAAGTATGGTTTGCCCTTACCAACTCATCCCCCATCCTCAGATTCTGTCCTCTTTTGCACAGTAATGAAGATACACGTATGTCCCAACCCTGACACTCGGGAATGTCAACCTAATTGGAAATAGGGCCTGCAGGTGTAATTAATTCTGGCTCTTGGATGAGATCATCCTAAGTATGGAGTGGGCTCTAGGTCCTGTGACAGTGTACTGATAAGAGAAAGGCAGGGGGAGCTGTGAGATAGACACAGAGGGGAAGGCCACGTGAAAAGAGAGGCAGAGACTGGAGGGATGCGGCTACAAGCCCAGGAATGTCGGCCACCACCAGAGCGGAGGGAGCCGTGGGCAGACTCTTCCTCCAGGTCTCCCACACACACCAAGCCTGCCAACCCCTTGACTTCGGACTTCTGAACTTAGACGTGTAAACTCAAAGAGTACAGTCAAGAGTACAGTTGCTTTAAGTCACCAAGTTTATGCATAATTTGTTATGGCAGCCTTAGGAAACGAAACCACCCTATGGCAGACTAAAAATGATTCATCTTCGGACACAGCCATGTCTTAAGCAGCAAAAAGAGGCTGAGAAAGGTCTGCAGTTCTGTACGCTGCAAAGTGGGCATGCGCCTATGATGACAGGGGTGCTGGGAAAAGCTCTTTTAAGACAAAGCCTTTCCAAGAAGTGGGCAGTATTCCTAAATTCATATTTAAAGATTATGTCCTTATACCCTGTTCTAAGGTAACATTTTTCTAAAATAACACCTTGTAAGTTAAATGCATCAATTTTATTGCGAACAAGTCTAGTGCCATTTTCGTTTTTAGCCCTTTAGTATACATTTCTGCATACCCAGCAGTGGATTGAGCACTTAAACACACTACCTGTTTAACTGCTGAGGAATTCTGAGACGTAGGCAACATTGCTGTTTTACAGAGGAGAAAACAGAGAAAGCAACACCATTAGTTGCCTCACTTGTCTGAGGTAATATATTTACTAAGAGCCAGAGCTGGGCTATGAGCAACTTCGAGTCTGAGTCCCAAATCCTGTGTTCTGAATTCCTCTAATGCCTTTCCTATATCACCTTCAGCTGGGTAGAGAGCAGAAAGCACAGCTCATAAGGTAGGGGAAGGGTATGGAGCAGGGAGAAAATCAGATGATAAAAAAAACACGAGAATAAAGAAGGCTTTAGGCCACCAAAACCAAATTTATGTAGTTTACAACTTGGGTCAGTCCTTGCGTTAATGAGGCCAAAGGCTGTGCATTTTACCTGTGTGGGTTTATCCTTAGTCTAGGCTGAGTCTATAACCATCCACAGTTCTCTAACAACCTGCTAAGTTTTATAAAGTCACGGGCTTTCTTAGAAGGAAAATGGGATAAAGCAGAGCAGGTGATCACAAAGCCATTGCATTCCCTGTGATGGCTGTTTGTGGCCCTCCACGCCCCATTTATGTGCTGAAGCCCTAATACCCCCTGTGATCTTCGAATTGGGGGGCGGGGGCGCTTTGGGGAGGTGACTGGGTCATGAAGGTGGAGCCCTCATGAGTGGGATCAGTGCCCTCATTAGAGAGGCATCTTTCTCTCCCTGCCATGAGAGGACACAGCAGTTGACAGTCTGAAAGCCAGGAAGACGGTTCTCACCAGAACACAATTTTGGCTGGATCCTCATCTGAGACTTCAAGTCTCCAGAACTATGAGACAGACATAAAAGTGGTTTAAGCCACCCAGTCTGGGGTCATCTGCCATAACACCTGAGCAGGCTAAGACAATGGGTCAACAGCATTTTGTTTGGATGTGAATGACAGCACACGGATGACTCAAAAGCAGAGAGAGTAGGAGTGAAAAAGAAGCATGAGCTTTTGCCTAGAAGCAATCTTTCGGCTTAAACAAGTTCACTTATTAAGCAAGCAGTAAATGATTCAAATTCTCATTCTTAAAGAAAGTCCGTTGTGAAAACTTGATGTGAGTGAAAACCAGCAAAGGCTGCAAAACTGCTTTAGGGCATCATTTGGGTTTTCCTTTTACTCTTAGTCTGAGGTAACTTTTCCCTCTGAACTTGTGATCTCACTTTATGACCACTTGTTTTCAGAAAGCGCTTCATCAGTTGGCGTCCCCACACTGACACGTGTGAGGCTCTACTCACATGCCCTTCATATGATTGGGCCTCCAGAGATCTTGATCTTTCTACATGGTACACTTCGATTCTGTGTGCTTTCTTGCTCAAGCACAGTATCAAGTGAACACTCTGCTTCCGAAACTTGTAGGGACAATGAGAATAAAGGCAGTTTCAGTTACTTCTTTCGATCACAGGAAGTTCATCTCGTGATTATTAAAAGCTTTTATTAAATGCCCATCTTTTTGTGCCACTGTGGTGGATGCATCAAAGAGATAAGGCCCATGCTCCAAAGAGATGATTATATATTCCATGTATTTTGGGGAGAGTTCTGATTTCACGCAATTTCCTTTTCTTATATAAAGGCCGTTTTCATATTCTTGTAAGATTTTTTTCATGTAAATTAATTCTCAAAAAATTGTATCATGAGCCCTTTAAAAAGTCTTGTTCAAAAGTCAGCCTCATGAATAAATGTGAGTATTCACTATAAGTTATATTTCCATAAATTCAAATTTAAACCAGTAAGAATAGCTGGAAGGTGGTAGAAAAATCTTATTCTGACTAGAAATGCAGAGTCATAAGGAAACCTTTGACATATACAGACATTTTATTCTGGATCATTTTCTGTTTGATTATACGGCAGGCAAAAACAATGTCAGAAGTTTAACAACTTTATAAAAGGGGTAGAAAAACACTCTTCCAGGAAAAAACAACTGAGTTCTTTTATGGGCAATTAAACTCAAGAAAAAAGTTCCACTTTTAGTAGATCATAGTGTCCTGTGTCTTGAAGCCACAAAGAGGTTAATGCAAAAAATTTAAATCTAGTCAAGTTTGGAGAGAACTGGGAGTATCTATGCAGAGAATGAAAATAGTTTAAGATTAGTAAGAAAAATTAATAAATGTGAGTACTATATTTTTAAGCATTACTTTATATTGATTTTTGTATATAAATATTTACAGTCCAATAATTTGTGATATATATTTATATATTTAAATATATATATTTTAAAAGTAATTGCACAGACAACTGCTTATATTTGCTCTCAGTAAATTAGTGTATCATGCACTGTGAGACTACACCAAGACTCTTTCTGTATTGACATTTACCTGAAGAGCAGGTATGACTTGGGAAGATAGAAAATAGCTTCAGTACTAGTTTTGCAAGCTCATGATGTGAGAGTAAGCATGACTTTGAAAACTGACTTTGCCTTAACGTTGAATGGATGTGATGTCACCAGGTATCAAACAATCCCAGGACTCATGAAGAGTATTTGGAGGAAGTGGTATTGATAAATACTCCAATTAGGAAGTACCAATACCTTTCTTTCCTCATACATGTCAGCAACCGGCTGCAAGAACATTTTCAGAGATAAAGAGTTCAGCTTGGCCTTCAGAGACCATTCGGTTACATTTTATAATGGCGAAAGAGTTGACTTAATTTTGAAGGCAATTCTAAATGCAAATTTCCACTTTATTGATAAAAATTGGGCTGTATTTTTAAAAAGTTTTTTATTAGTTTCATGTGTACAGAGAAGAAAATGCTTAGACAGTATAGCCCTTATATAGTGATAACCCCAACAGGTCTATTTCCCATTTGATACCTTGCATAGCTATTACAATACCATGGACTATATTCCCTGTGCCATACTCTACATCCCTTGATTATATATATTTTTAATAGTTAACATTCAACATTAATTTATATTTTCAGGTGTACAACACAGAGGGTAGGCATCTATATAATTTATGAAGTGCTTCCCCTGATGGGTCCATGTGTACCTTTTTTGACGTTCTTGCCTACACTCCCCAAATTGTAGCTCACATCCCCTTAACCACTATGTATCTATCAATTTGCAAGAAATTGGGCTATTTATTATAAAGAACTTAAAATTCAGTAAAATATCTAATGAGCATTATACCAGCAAAGGCAAAATTACAATCGAAGACGTCACAATCATGGTAAGATTATTTTCACGCAACACTGTTAATTAACTGACATTTCCTTTAACTTCCCTCTAAAACATTTTTCTAGTATTTCACCAGAGCAAGGTATCAGAAGGGTGAATCTTGGATCAATGAATTTTGCCAATTCTTCGCAACTCTGGTATTAAGCTTACAAAGAAAGTGAATGAAATTGTCATACACTTCTGCGTTCCCCAGGTCCGAAGACCACTCTAGAGAATAAGTGTATGAGGGCCGTCCAGAAAAAACCCAGCCATTGTCAGTATAATGAAAATGGTTACATGGCTGGATACTTCCAGGACAGTCCTCTTATATGAAGAGTATTTAAAAATTTGGATTAAGAGAGACCGTGACTATGCTACATAAATTTTAACAAAACTTACAATTTCATCAGAAAAACACAGAGGCCTCCCACACCCTTGGTTTAATCTTACAATTACCTAAATATCTATCAGCAACACTCTCCTAAGTGGTTAGTTAACTACAGAAGCCGAGGGCTGACAGTTTCACCTTCAGTTTTCAGACTATCTACCGTTTCAGGGGTATAAGAACATCATCAGGATTTCTACGAAATAATTAGTCGTAACTTCCATGATATTAGTGCTAGAGGAATCGAGAAGGTACATTTCATTAATTGGGGGTATGTAACTAAAAATTCTTCGGGGTGGGGTTCTGAATTTCAAATGAAGGCGTCTTTGCAAGTCAGACTCAAGTCCTCCCTAGTCTGTGATGTAGGCTCCTCCAAATGGCAGCAGAAATGTATTACTGTTTAACAATTACAAAGCAATGCTCACATTTATGGTTCTGTAGAGATAAGAACAAAGTAAAAGGAATATATCTTAGAAGAACAGTATTAAAATAAAAATACTGTCATGACTGCATACCAGGACACCTTCTCTGGAACAGGAATTTTGTTATGATTTGCCATACATTTTTTAGATATCAGAATTTTATTTTTTCAGTGTAGAAAATAAGTTGTTTCAAATATGACATTTTTGTGTGTAATTTAACAAAATTTAAGATATATAATTAAGTACACCAATCTACTCAAATATTTCTTGTAATTTAACAAAATTTAAGATATATAATTAAGTACACTGATCTACTCAAATATTTCTGAGCTTCTGATTATGTACAAAGTATTAATACATTGTGGAAAACTGTCCACTACTCAGAACTTCAGGTAACTGTAGTGACCAAATTAATATTGTGGGGGAAAGAGAAAGCCAGATGATTCTAGCATTTCCCAACAGGAAGGATCCATGTGTGAATGGTTGAAGTTGAAAATAATGAAAATACCAATGGACACGGTGGATGTGAGATGCCCAAGAGGCCAGTGGGATATTCTTCAAAGTTCAACTCAAAAGTCACTCTACCGAACAGAGAGTTAACTGGCCCAAAGTGGCTGAGCTCACAAAATAAGAGCCAGGAATCAAGCCCACATCTAAAAGTCTATAAGGCATGTTACTTCTACTTGAAGATCTGTGGTACAAGGAAAGGTGGTAAATAGCAAAGAGTATGGAGGTAAAAGGCAGAAATTTACAATTTTGCCAGAGTAATATATAACTATGAAACAAATTCTTACACAAAAAGTTGAAGAAATATACACAAATTATTGACAATGGTCATTGAAGAGTGACTTCATGGGAGACTCACTTTCTACCTTTCATATCCTTGGAAGACTCATTTTAAATAACATTTTTGATTAATTATTGAATGTATTGGGGTGACACTGTCTAGTGAAAATTACATGGGTTCCAGGTATGCAATTCTACGTCACATCGTCTATGTGTTGCATTGTGTGCTCACCGCCCAGAGTCTATTCTCTTTCCATCACCATATAATTGATGCCCCCTCTTATAACATTTTTTGATCTTATATAAAATTTGCAACCAAAAACAGACACCTTTTTCACTTCAATAAAAATGAGGTTAATTGCACAGAAAAAAAAAAGAAGTCTCTTTCTCAGTGAACTTTGCCAAATACTCCTACACCCAACTGGAATGAATTTCTCTTCTGGGTTCACATAGCACTTTGCATTTTGATAATAGCATAACTGTATTTTGATTGTAGATATTTCTATGATGGCATTGCTATTTTGTAGTTGTCTTGACATTTCTCCTGTAGCACCAATCATCTTTATCACAACTGTGTACGAGTATTTTTTCCCCCTCTCTGCTCTTCCCCAACCCCACTGCTTGAAGGCCTGTCTGATTCATTATTGTATTCCTAGTGTTGACACATGGACGGTGCTCAATAAACAGCTGCTAAATAAACCCGTGTAAGATAACAGCACAATGCTAATATGATCCCCAGTCAAAATTTCTTCTTAATGTTTTATTTAATGGATAGAATGCATTCATTTCATAAACATTTCTTGAGAACTTACAAATTTCCACAAACTATGTTGTGATGGGAATATTAACATGAATAGGACAAGCTCCCCGTTCTATTGAACATCTTGGCTAATCAGCATTATGCAGCAAACTCTTCATGAGATGCCTTCAGTGGTAAGATTTCTTTTTTGGAATAACACATATTACAGGTTATGCCAAGATTCGAATACCCTCTGAAGCGATGCTTTGCCTTTTCCATAATTTTGCTGAGAGCTCTTCCTGACACTATACCACTGTACCATACATGAAAATTCTTTTTATGATGTTAACTGCATGTTATGTAGCTCTTTTGTATGATGCTTGCATATACCCAGCTTGGTTTATTTTCCACATAACGTATCCTTTGTGATATGTATATACCACATAAAAGTTCTGATTAGTGGCCTAGTACCAAAGTTGTATGTTAGTGAATCAGTTAGCATTCTATATAATTCTATCTTAATCAGTATATTAAAATCTACCAAAAATAGGGGAAGCCAGAATGGCTTAGTAGGTTGAGCCCTCGCTTTGCAGCCCCAGGGACCGAGGATCAAGTCCTGGCCCTGGCCTGTGAGGACCCATATGTTGAACTGGGGTGTGCCCCCATGCAGGAGGCCCCCAGTTCAGTTCTCGCCACCCAGTTCAGTCCCTGGCTTGAGGGCATGTACTTCTCATGCGGGAGGCCCCCAGCCCAGTTCCCACCCTGCGTGGCCCCCGCCCACCTGTGGAATAAAAAAAATTCATGACATACAACTATGGAGACTGCTCTGGGCCCTCCCCCTTCTCTCTCTCTCTCTCTCTGTCAAAAACAATAAAATAAATCTTAAAAAAAAAAAGTCTACCAAAAATGTAAAGACAGAGCAAGAGTATCTTTATGGTTGCAAACTATAGAGTTGTAAAATGGAAAGAACAGTCTTCTTGTGCTATTAAGTCAAATGTTTAGCTGATAAAAAACAAGAAAGCAATTAATATATAAGCCATAATGGTAGCTAAACCTGTTTTAGTTCTTGTTTGTTTTTTGAAATTTGAAAGTGATAAATATAAACAAAGTGAACTCACATGATTTCAATGCTAAGTACTGACGAGGACATAGTGGCTACGCTGACATCGTTAAAATATTTGTGAGTGTAAAGCTTCACTTGACATTGTTTCTACCTGCAACAGGCTCTGCCTGTCTTACAAATGGATTCTATTCAGTTCGTTAATACAACCTGTGATGCTTAATGTGGTGCTTTATTTATGGTGGAGACTCAATACGTACTTCATTAATTGAATTACAAGACAAACTGTCTCTCTGTTACTGACAGAAATCCTCACTGAGGGGCGTCCACTGGCTGAAGACAACTCTGAAATCCTGCAAAAGAGAGAGCCGCCCCTTCCTGTAAGTAATGCAGTCTGTCAGTTTCAAGCCTATAATAAGAGCCTGACTTAAAACTAATTTTCCAGTAACACAGTACTGCTATTAATACATATCTAATATAGGTTAGTCACTAATAGAAAAAAAACACAAAAAAGTCACAAAACATGCGCCCAGGGAATAACAGGCAACTCTGGCCATGTGCCACTTCCGCTCTAAATATAGCAAAAGCAGAGCCTCGCTAAGTCCTCTTCCCCTCGTCAATTTTCTTTTCTTTTTTTTTTTTAATTTTTATAAATATTTATTGTTTTTGACAGAGAGAGAGAGACAGACAGACAAAGAGAGACAGAGAGAAGGGGGAGGGCCCAGAGCAGTCTCTACAGCTGACAGCATTAGTTTTCCATATAGTTTCACTCCACAGGTGGGCGCGGGGCTGCACAGGGCAGGAACTGGGCTGGGAGACTCCTGCATAGACCCCAGCAAGAACTGAACTGGGGGCACACCCCAGTCCAGCATGTGGGTCCGCATGGGCCAGAGCTGGGATTCGATCCTCAGTCTCTGGGGCTGCAAAGCGAGCGTTTAACCCGCTGAGCCATCCCGGCTTCCCCTTGTCAATTTCCTTACCACTAGTCGAGGCCAACACTATTATCTCTCTTCTTATACGCAGTTTTAGACACGTTATGTACTACATCCTCCTTTCCCTAAATGCATATAACAAAATTCTGATGCTTCTTTCTCCATGTCAGTTAATTTTTTACAACCTAGATCCAATTTTCAAGCCCCACGATGATGGATTCAATTTGGTATGTTGTAAAAAAGCAGTAGCTTGACACCAACAGGCTCGGGAGACCTAAATTCTGGTTCTGCCTGTAGCAAAAAGGAAACAAGCCACCACTCTTTGCAAGGCCTCAGCTTCCTTGTTGGTAGAATGAGGGGACTGTAAAGTCATCTCTCTGGTCCTATGAGGCAATAAAATGCTATGATTCTATGACTGTTTCTTGTCTCACCCAAGAATACACATCCTACATGAGTGGGATCTGAGTGTCGACGACCTTATTGCCTGAAGTTCACTCTTCCTTTGCGTTCAGGGATGAAGGTCTCTTAACTCTTAAATGTCCTTTCACGGTTCTTCTGCTCATCTCATTTTTTCCATCTTTGGCAACACCAGCTCTCTTTTACTCCATATATTTTCTCTGGATGATTGAACCCGACCTGAGCCTTCAACTGCCCTCTATATACTGATGCCTCCCCTCACATCAGCAACTATCTCCTGGATGCTTTCCAGGAGCTTCTGATTCATTATAACCCCAACTGAATTGTCACCCCCAACCCCCACCCCCAAATCGGCTCCTATTTCTACGTCCTTTGTGAGTAAACCAAGGATCATCTGAAACTTTCCCTTCCTCCTCGCTTTCTACATCAAATTGATCATCAACTTGGGCTGATTCTATCTCCTAAATATTTTTTTGGAGTTGTTGCTATGATGGGCTGAATGTTTGTGCCCCCACCCCAAGGAAGTAGTGAAGGTTACATGAGGTCATGGGAGTGGAGGCCCAACTCGATAGGATTAGCATCCCTATGAGACACTAGAGAGCGTGTTCTCTCTCTCCGCACCTGCACACTCATGGGGAAGGTTATGTAAAGGCAGGAAAAAGCAGCCACCCACAAGCCAGAAAGAGCCCTCATCGAACCCAACCCTGACAGCATCTTGATCTTGGACTTCTAGCTTCCAGAACTGTGAGAAAACCATTTTCTATTGTTGGGCCACCTAGTTTATGGAATTTTGTTACGGTGGCTCAGACTTCTCTCCATCCACTACCATGACCCGTGAGCAGCTCATCATCATCTCTTCCCCACAGCCTGGCCACTCTCTCTTACCTAGCAGTGTATTACGATGAGTCAGAGCCAGATCACTGGGGATGGGGTCCTTGCTCCCCCACAGACAGCGTTAACTTGGGCAGCTTACTCTGTGTCAGTAACCTTCCTGTAAAATAAGGCTATCGAGAGTAGGGTTGTTTCTCCAAGGTGATCCATTTAAATGATGACAGTAGTGCCGGGCATAGTAGAAGCGCCTGATGAAAGTTAGCTAGTACTATCTTCAAAAAGCCACCTGAGCACAAGCTCCGTGTCATCATCATGCATTAGAACCCTTCAGTGGGCTCTCCGCCACCAACAGGAAGAAGTCCAGCCTCCTTAGTGACCTATGGGCTCCTTATGAACCTGCAGTTCCACACAGGAGCTCGTGTGACCCTCCCACTCCTACCGGGGGCTCATTCGCATCCTTCCTCACACACATGACACTCCAGCTGTTGCTGGTTCTTGGGACTGCTCTCCTCCACCCTCTGGCCACCTCCTAGGCACTCTTCTAGAGTCCACCGGCTGTTTCTTCCCGGAAGCCTCCATGGTCCTCTCAGTCTGGGTTATGAACCCCTCCTCTTGGCTCTTTTCACA
Source organism: Craseonycteris thonglongyai (assembly GCA_004027555.1). Lineage (NCBI taxonomy): Eukaryota > Metazoa > Chordata > Mammalia > Chiroptera > Craseonycteridae > Craseonycteris > Craseonycteris thonglongyai. Next base: position 16,257 of record PVKE010021793.1, read on the forward strand.
CTTCACGCAAGCATTTGTCATAATATTTAACCGCTATGAGACTAAAGTGACCTATTTGTGTGTCTTTGTTTCCCACTAGACAGAAAACTCTGCAATATCAGAAACCATTTCTTATTCTCTCTCTCTCTTTTTTTTAATCACAGTATTTAACAACCTCACATGCAGTTAGCTCTCAATAAATGTTTGGCAAACTGAATGGAATTGAACTCTGGAACTGGGAACTGTCTTTTCCATACATACCACCGCTTAGTGCAAGTCTGCGTTTCCCATTTGAAGCAATGCAAAGGGCTTCCTAATATCTCTTTTCTCCACAACAGCCTCTAAGCAGCTGACAGACTTGTCTTCCAAGAGTACAAATATCTTACCTTACAGATCCTAGACTTGAAACCTCCTTGGGCTTCTCCGCACAGGTCCTTCAGTCTGCCTCTCCACCCCACTTCTCTCTATGCTCCCAACTCTTGCTACACTGAATGTCTTACTATTGCTGGAGCAAGTTCCACCCTTTCTAACCCCCTGCCTGTGTATGAGCAGGTCCCTTTGCTAGGAATGCTGTTCCTTCTTATACCTAGATTCTCATTCATTCTATGTAACCTAGTTTTCATAAGTCACCTCCTTTATCATGACTTTCTGGGATTTCCATTGGGAGAATTACAGGCACAACTCGTTTTATGGAGCTTTGCTTTATTGTGCTTCACAGATGTTATGTTTTTTACAAGTTGAAGGCAAGACCCTCCACCAGCAAAGAGATTATGGCTCGCTGGATTGTGGGACTCCCTTATTGAGGGACTTGCTCTCTTGTGGTGGTCTGTAACCAAACACCCAAGGTCTCTGAGGTGCGCCTGTAGTTGCTTGCTCCTCTCTGTTCCCATTGAACATTGCTCATACAGACATTATACTACTTACTAAAGGTTATTATTTTTTTCAGATTTATTTTTATTGCTTTTTTTTTTGACAGAGACAGAGAGAGATAGAGAAAAGGGGGAGGGCCCAGAACAACCTCCATAGTTGACAGCATTAGTTTTCCATATAGTTTCACTCCATAGGTGGGCGCAAGGCTGTAAAGGGCAGGACCAGGCCAGGTCCTTCTGCATGGGCCCCACAAGAACTGAACTGGGGACACACCCCAGTTCAGCATATGGGTCCTCACGGGCTGGCGCTGGGATTTGGTCCTTGGACCCCAGCACTACAAAGTGAGCGCTCAACTCGCTGAGTCACCCCAGCTTCCCCGCAAAGGTTACTGTAATTTTGTCTGTTTCATCGATTGAGTTAAAGGCAAGGACTGAATCATACTTTTATTTGTATATCCGGAGACCTAGATAGAACTGCACCTAACACACAAACATATTTTTAAGTAATTTAGTGAACAGAATAAGAAGAAAAAATGAGAAGAACCTCTGGCTTATTGAGTGTCATACTGTCATATTAGGAATACACATTGAGTAGAATCACACTAGATCCCCAGTTTTCAAACTGAAGGTCATGGTCCATTAAAGAATTCAAATAATAAAATAGGGTGTCACATACAGTAAGAGTGGGTCCTAGTTTGCATTTTTGATTCAGTTGTATGTGTGTGTGTGTATGTGTGTGTGTGTGTACTGGGTTGAAATGTAAAGTGATTTTCTCACTGTGAAGTGTGGTTTTTTTAAAAAGCTTGGAAAACACTGCATATGGTTATTTCTTAGGTAAGTATAATTTTTTTTCTAATGACCCCAACTATAATATAATGCTCACCACATACAGTTTTGAGAACATTAAATGAAATATGAAAATTTGTTAGGTAGCCTAGGTTCACATCATAGCTTAAAATGACTGTGATACTTTATAAAACTTAATTGCCTTACCTACAAGTTTCAGTTTCCTCACTGAAATCATCCAGAGAACAGTAGTATCCTCATAGAGTGCTTGTGAAGATTATATGAAATAATGAATGTAAAGCCCTTAGCATAGTGCTTGTACTTAGTACTCAGTACTCAGTATATCTTAGCAATACATCTTAGTGATGATGACGATATCAGCATGGTGCCTGGCACAGAAGACATTTAAAAATATTAGTTCCTTCCTTTAATGAGATAAGCTTAAGTTGACTGCTGATATTAAATTAGGGAAGGAGGTCATTGCTGGCATCTTGGAAAGATAAGAGTGAAATAAAAAATGACTACTGTGTAAGGAATGAATACTTATTAACAGTCAGGATTATTTGGTACAATAGTGGAGCCACTCAATTGGGAGAAAAAGGAAAACAATACAAGTGAATATATAACCTTACATATGACAAAAGAAATAAGACATAAGACTATAACTATCAGTCTACTAGACTAAGACTTTGTGTCTGACATGAAGAGACAGTGAGAAAAGAGAGCTTCCCTCAAATAAATTACTTCAGATCTTTCAGGGTATTTTTCATCTGTAAAAATAAATACCTACAATTTCACAGAGTTTTTCATTAAAAAAAAAAAAAGTCCTAGTATAACACCAGAAACCAGAAACTTTGTAGGTATTGAAAAAGAAATATTGGGAAAGCTGGGATGGCTCAGTGGGTTAAGCGCTTGCTTTGAAGCCCCGGGGACCGAGGATTGAGTCCCGGCCCCGGCCCATGCGGACCCACGTGCTGAACTGGGGTGTGCCCCCAGTTCAGTTCTTGCCGGTGCAGCCCCGTGCCCACCTGTGGAGTGAAACATATGGAAAACTAATGTTGACTATGGAGGCTGCTCTGGGCCCTCCCCCTTCTCTCTGTCTCTCTCTGTCTCTGTTTCTCTCTGTCAAGGATCAATGAAATAAATCTTTAAAAAAAAAAAAGAAATATTAGTTCCGCTTTGTCAGCCAAAAACACCCAGCTGGTTCTAACCCCCAAATTAGTTCTTACTTTTCATAAATGAGTCTATTGTGTTTATTGAATTCAGTAATTTCCTTTTACATATTTCAGGCTGTATGTGGCAGTATGAGAAAGGAAGGGTTGGTTCAGGGATCATGTTAAAATAATTACACATCACAGGCGATTGGGGGTCACCGGGGGCTCATGGTTGGACATGAGCTTTGGCTTGTTTTACTCATCAATTCATCCATTGATTCATATTAACTGAATTTAGAAGAGAGTAATTTATGAACAAGTTCAGTTTATTGATTTATAGTAGGAGATAGTAATTCAGCTGCAAATATTTATTGAGTCCTATATGTCAGGCAATGAGCTACGTATGCAGAACAGCAGAAGCCAATCATTATATTATGTAGAAGAACATTCTCAGGCTACACTGCCTAACACCATGCTTTGCACATAGGCATTTAACATCTATTAGTTGAATAAAATTAGAGACTAGAATGCCACCCAAAGAGGCAAGAAAATACAGGTGGGTCTTTGTGAGAATTTCTGTCCCGTTTTCCTCTTGATGGTGTTTTTATCTGTTCTCCATATTTTCCCACATAGTTAACTACCACTGATCATCATAATCGACACACGCTTCCCCTGGAAGCTCCTGGCATTCTTCTTTCGTGGCATTTCTGTTACAGATGATGCAGACTTACAGCATACTGCTACCTGCCTAACACAAAAAATCAAACAACAAAAAACAAAAGAGGGAATCAAATCCCACAATGATCTTATCATTTAGATTACTTAGAGGAGTGTAGATAGGATAGCTCTTTCTAATCACATGCCATAAATAGTGCATGCAGCCCAACTTCTGATGGTAGCTGAACAGTGTAACATTTTGGCTAACCCAGAGAAGAATTTAGCAAACAAAAGCTTGTGGGCCAAATCCTGTTGGCTGCTGGTTTTATAAATAAAGTTTTGTCAGAACACAGCCATTCCCAATCATTTTTCACATGACAACAGAGGTGGGTAGTTGGCCCACAAAGTCTAAAATATTTATCACCTAATCTTGTAGCAGTCAGATTGGGCTGCTATAATAAAATACCATAAGCTCTTTTGACCCTTATAAAGGCACTAATACCATTCAGAGGGCTCGACCCTCATGACTCATGAAATCCTAATTCCTGCCCCAAAACCCAATCTCCTAATACCATCACATTACCAGGTAGGGTTTCAACATATGTATAGATTCTAGGAGACACAAACATTCCATCTATGACAGACCCTTTACAGACAGTTTGCTGATCCTTAGGAAGAACAAGTATTCTTGATTAAGCCCAGAACCACATATTATCAGAAGCCAGACAAGAAGGTAACAAGGCTGATAATCTATAATGGAAACTGAAGTTCCCAATCAGGACTCCAGCTTTGACAGAGGCCCGTCTTAACTCAGCGAGGAGGGAGACACCTGCAGGCAAAGTCAGAATTTTCTGCAGGAAGAAGTTTTGAGTCCATTTCAGCGTGTGAACAAGTGCTCAGTTATGGACTTAGTCTGTTAACCGAGCTCCTCCAGATGCTTCTCCTTGGCGAAGACTGCGTTCTTCAATAAACCCAGGACCTTCCAGGTTTTTTTCAATAAACCCAAGACCTTCCGGGACGGTGGGAGAGACGGGAGCGAAGGGATCTCAGGACTTGCCCATGGAAGTGTTCTGTGATTTTCAACAAAATTGCCCTGTTATGCCAGAGCAAGTGGGCATCAGAGCTGGAGCCAACAGCAAGGAGGTAGAGACAGGAGGAAGAGAGGGGTGTGTGTGGGGTGTGGGGGTGTGGAGTTCAGAACTATGGACACTTTTACGTGGTATGTTTCAGTGTGCTATGAGCTGACACTTAAACAGAAAGCAATGGCCTCTATTAGAATTGGCACAACTTATCCTTGTTTCTTTCATTTTGCAATCAAACCTTTAAAAATTGCTTGAAAAATACATTATTTTTTAACTAGAAAGAAAATTAATTCCCACCAAAATGGGGAAGATGTGATGAAGAGTTATTGCTGACCCAGAAGGAAAGAACATAGCTGCTGAAATCAATTTGTATGTTGGTTATCTAACATGGCACCATATCAAGACAGGTACTTAAAAAATGTTCCTGCTGAAGATGATGATAATCCTCTCTCTTACACTCACATCCAACCCATCAGAGTATTCTGAGTGTGACCATCTCTGCCATCTCCACCGTTACAGCCTGAGTCTGATCTGTCATCATCTGTCACCTGGACGCCTGTGGGTGCCTCAGGAGTCTTGCTGCCTCTGTTCCACACAGATTTTTCTAAACACAAATCTAATCACGTCCCTTCTCTGAATAAAACCTTTTAATGTATTCCTATTAAGAAAAAAACCCAAATCCAAGTTCCTTATCCTAATCAACAAAACTCAAATCCCAACTAACTCTCTGAACATCTCCTACTGTTCTATTTCTAGATTGTTCCATATCTCAGTCACACAAGCCTTCCTATCTTCCTGTCACAGCCAAACACAAATCCTGCCTCACAACGCTTACGCTAGCTCTTTTCTCTGACTTCGGCCTCCTTTACCTATTATTTGGTCTTTACCCAAAGGTCACCTCATAAGGCTGTTCTAAGTAACTATTTAGCAAAAGTAGTTAGCATAGTCACAGTGTACTACATTATTCCATTTTATTTTCTTCATAGTACTACTAGTACTATGCTGAGTATTAAGTAGTACTACACTAAGTACTTAGTACTATGCTAGTAGTATGTACTTGTTGTCTTACCCTCACTTCCTAAAATGTAAACATTTCTTAAGGGCAGAGATTATTCCACTTCTGTATCATTGGCACTTAATGAAAGTTAGGAAACATTCTGCTTTGATAATTTCACTTTCTCAGCAAAACACATGTGCTTTGAAATGTAATTAATTAAATATTGATATTTTTCAGGTATTTTCCAATTATTTAAATAAAATATTTACTATTTTGGTCAATTAGAAGCATTACATTGAAAAGTATTATAGCAACGGGATCAATTCTGAAAATGCTTACATTAACCCAAGTTTCTCTATCAACATCTATTCATGACTAGACAGAATACATTGAGCTCTTTTTCATTTCTAAAAAGCAATGTAATGCTGAAACTTTAAGCCCAATATAAAGAAAAGCACACGGCTGATTCTGCAGGGACTTTTAAAGTATAAATATCTCTTAACATCACAAAGTTCCAATGTCTACAGGTTTAAATCTAACTTATTTCCATCAAAATACAAATACGCAAATATACTCTCCCAGCCTGAGGGGTAAAAACTGTCCTGTGGCTTTTCATCTACACTTGCCTGCCCATTGCTCTTCTCTTGACAACAGAACTTCTTAAGACAAGTGGTTCCACTTACCTGTAGCCCACTCCAAAACAGCGTCAGTTCTCACCACCCCTCCATGAAAAATGCTTCTGTGAGGACTATCAATGATGTCCACAATGCCAGATCCTGGGGACATTTCCTGCCCTAATCTCATCTGGTTTCGCAGAAGCATTTGACATAGTTGGTAATGCCCACCTGGAAACACACTCCTTTTGACTTTGAAAGATACTGTTTTCTTCCTACTTCAGTTCTTCCATTGGCTTTTCTTTCTCTGACCTCTAAATGGGAAGTGTAACTCAAGGGCTGGACTTATTCCCTTTTCCTTCTCTCTGCTTCTCCTGGGTGTTCTCAATCAGTCCTATGTTTAAAATACCATCTATGAGTATATGCAAATGTATATGAATGAGACTAGTGTGCTCTTTAAACAAAATTCACACTACCTTTAGTGAGTATTTTATTAAACAACTTAGATCTATATCTACCAGAACATTCTTTGGGGGCAGGCATATTTTTTATATCTTGCAATATACGTAGTTCATTACAATGCTAAATACTAATGACTTGTGATACTTACATACTACAGAATAGCCTAGAAAATTAACTGCTCATTATTACAGGGCTATTATTATTATATCAACTCTTATATCACTCTATCATTATAAACAGTGTAATAGGATATCCTTTTATATTGAAAAGAAGAGCCTAGAAAACACTAACAGAAATATTTCTAAGGAATAAACTGACAATGAGGGCGCTATTAAGTGCCCCATACAACACTCTTTCTAGAAGCTTAGTAAATGGTGACTAATCTGGAAAAAAAAAAGTGAGTGTGAGAATGAGAGGCTATTCTACAACTATGGGGGGAGAGAGAGAGAGAGAAGGCAACATTCATGAACAAAATACAAATCCTATGAAACTTACCATTACATACTGTCATAACATGTCTTCCGTTCCTACTTATCACAAATATTATTTAACAAACAGTTTTAAAAGATTTATTATATGCTCAGAACTGGCAAACAAAAAAGGAAATAAAAGAGCGTAACATCTATTCCTACAAAAACAGCATTAATACAAATTAAATAATAGAAAATAGTAAGAGAAAATGTAATATTAAAAATATTATGTAGCAACATGGAAAGACAATGTACAATTACATACACACACATAAACAAAGATAATATATTATTCGTAAATTATGAGGGACAGAAAAGTTAGATCCTGAAAATGAAAATAATCACAAAAAGCTTAATGAAGATGGGTTGGATCTTGAAGGACAGAGATGTAGATCATGTATGAGCAAGGGAAAGGAATTCCCGAGCTGGGTTATAATATAATTAAAAACTAAGAGGTAGAACTGAGCAGGCATATTAATAGGACAATAGAAAAGGATATGCTTCTGTAGTATAAAAAAGAATAATAGGGGGGAAGCTGCGATGGCTCAGTGGGTTAAGCGCTTACGTTTCAGCCCTGGAAACCGAGGATTGAATCCTGGGCCCGGCCCAGGTGGACCCATGTGCTGAACTGGGGAGTACCCCGGGGCCTATGCGGGAGGCTCCCGGCCCAGTTTCTGCTCTGTGCAGCCCTGTGCCCACCTGTGGAGTAAAACTATATGGAAATCTAATGCTGTCAACTATGGAGACTGCTCTGGGCCCTCCCCCTTCTCTCTCTCTCTCTCTCTCTCTCCCTCTCTGTCTCTCTCTCTCTCTCTCTGTCAAAAAACAATAAAAATAAATCTTAAAAAAAAAAATAATAGGAAACTACATGTTTAAAAGGTTTGACAGTTACCTACAGCCAAGATACTAAAGCTCTTAAATTTGAAGCAAAGGGGTGTAATGATGACCTAAGAAGTAGATTTTTAAAAATAGACAAGGAAGTAGTAAAGATTTGCAAATTTGGCATAGAGAATGCATTAAAACAGGAGTCTGGGTAGTTAGCTAGAAGGTTACATGGTTGCAGGGGTCCTGAATTAAGGTGGTGGCAATAGACAATCAAGAGGCTGACTGGATACACAGCTGGTGGTCACAGCTATGAAGTACATGTTTGGTAATAATGCATTTTGTAATCTTCAAATTGCAAATGGGTGTCTGTCTAGCCCCCAAATATCTTTATTAGAGAGTCCCTCTTTTCATGAAACTCAAAGAACTGAGAAGTCTGGATGTATAATTGTTTAAAAATAATTTAATAAAAAACAATTATTTAAAAATATATCAGAAAGGAGGACAAATCTCTTTTAAATTTTTATGTGCTTTTCCCTTCTATGCTACATCTTTATCTTTTTAAAACATAATATTTATTGTTCTTTTCTAATATATGACTTCTTCTTAGTCAGTTTATGCTGCTACAACAGAACACCTCAAACTGGGTGGCTTCTAAGCAACAGAAATTTATTTCCCACAGTTCTGGAGGCTGGAAGTTCAAGATCAGGGTACCAGCTGGGTTGGGTTCTGATGAGGGTCCCTTTCGGCTGCAGACTGCTGTTGTCTTGTTGTGTCCTCACATGATGGAAAGAGAGCTCTCTGCTGTCTCTATTATTTGGGCACTAATTCCATACCTGAGGGCTATATCCTCATGACCTGATCGCCCTCACAGTGGGGGAGGGCGTGAGGATCTCAACGGATGAATTTTGGAGGGACACAAACATTCAGTCCATAACAACCTCTAGTTATAATGTTGAATGCCTGGTTTACTGTTTTTATTTTATATAGAAAACAGGGTCTATAAGATTAAAACAAAGGTTACAAAGACAGTAAGCGGAGAGGCCAGGATTGAAAATGAGATGTTTGATTCCTAAGATTATACTATAGCCACTATATTTAGAGTGAACTGGATGGATTCAAGAAATATTTAGAAGGTGAAATTTGACATGTGTGCCATCTAAAAGGGGAGCCATATATGGAAACCTAAGTTTCCACATAGTGAAGTGCCAAAATAAAGGAGGAATCTAACCCCAAAACTGGGAACAAACAAGCCTGATGGAAAATGGTTCTTACCTTCCATGGCACAATATGAATCTTGAAGGATAAGTAGGCTTCCAATAGACAAGAAAGGAGAGAAAGGTGGTAGACAGGGAGAAGGACAAAAGACTCTGAGGAAGACTGCCCAATGGAATTTCCTGTGACTGTGTAAATATTTGATATCTGCTCTGTCCAAAAAGGTGGCTAATGGTCTTATGTGGCCACTGAGCACTTGATATGTGGCTAGTGTGACAGGAACTGGATTTTAGATTTAATTTTAAGAAATTTAAACTTAAAGAGCTACATGCAGGTAGTGGCTAGCAGACTGGGGAGCACAACCCTAAATAAAGTTAATGTCAGCAAGGAAATGACAAGCTGTCTATTGTTGTTAGGAGATGAAGTTCAAGGTGGACTGAGGCAGGATAGGAGGCTAGAAAGGGGAGGCACAGGCCATACTGCAAAGAAACCCATTTTCAGGTTGAGTCATATCAAATTTCCAACATTCAACTAATTTTGATTTTAAAAAGACTCACTGGGGGAAAAGCCGGGACGGCTCAGCGGGTTGAGCGCTCGCTTTGAGGCCACGAGGACCGAGGATCGAATCCCGGCTCCGGCCCAGGCAGGACCCACGTGCTGAACTGGGGAGTTCCCACAGTTCGGTTCTCTAACTGTCTCTGTCTCTGTCTCTCTCTCTATCTGTCAAAAGTAAAATAGAAATAACTATGCACTGAAGACAAAAAGATAATTTCTCTCTATAAATGTGAAAAGATAAAAAAAAAAAAAA
>PVKE010021794.1:0-26172 GCA_004027555.1 Craseonycteris thonglongyai
GGGGAGCTCCCAGTTCAGCATATGGTTCCGCACGGGCCGGGGCTGGGATTCGATCCCTGGTCCCCCGCGCTGCAAAGTGAGCGCCCAACCCACTGAGCCATCCCGGCTTCCCCTATTAAAATATTTTATCCCTACATTATTTCAGCAAATAGTTACTGAGTGCCAGGCACTGTTATAAGTATTTTGGGTACAAAAGTAAACAAAATATGTCACGTCCCTTTCCTCATGGAATTTAGAGTCTGGAAGGGGCAAGCAGAAATTAAACAAATAAATGGTATATCCATGTCAAAGGGAATAGTATTAGTTTCCTAGAACTGCCACAACAAACTACAACTGGGTGACTTACAGCAAAAAAATTTATTGGTTCATGCTCCCTCTGAAACCTATAGAAGAAACTTCCTTGCTTTTTCCCCTTGTGATTTGCCAGAAATCCTTGGCATTCTTTGGTTTGTCAATGCATCACTTCAAATCCCTGTCTTCACATGACATACTCCTTGTGTCTCTTCACATACACTTCCCTTTACGTGTGTCTATATCTGTGCTCAAGTCCCTCCTTCGTATAAGGACACTGATCATATTAGACTGGGATCCACATTAGTAATCTCATTTTAACTTGGCCACAACTGCAAAAACAAACCATAATTACAAATAAGGTCACACACTGTAATACTTGGATTAGGGCTTCAACATATTTTTTTTAAGGGAGACCAAATTCAACTCATAACCTATATGATGAGAAAATGAAGCAGAGTAAAGAAAATAGAAAGAAACGGGCAAGGGGAGGGAAGGCACATGTAATGAGTGGGTCAAGGAAAATATTTGAATAGAGAAAGTGAGATTTGAACAGAGAATTGAGGAATTCGTACATGCAGATAACTGGGTGAAGAGATGCCTGCTCCTGAAACTACAGCATTTTAAGTGCCAAAATTGTAATATCATCAATTGTCTTCCTTCTTTAGAATATTTTCATGATTACAAATGAAATATCTATTCATATTATGTTATCCTTTTTAACTTCGAACAAGTTAATGATCTTTAGTTAATTCATCCTTAATGAGAAATAGAGGGTATTCTGATTGATTATGAAGGATTGATCTTTAAATAAGTATTCATTTTGAAGCAAATATTCATTTTGCACACTTTTAGCTCCTGGGAATAAGTCCGTGAACACAAAATATAAAACTTTTTGCCTTTAGTAAGAGAAACTGAATTTGACTTCTCACTAGTTTAAAAATTGAAGATATCTGCCCAGTAAAAGTAGTGTATCTTCACAGCAACCAGGAATCATGGGATCTCCTAAGAAACCATAAAGGTTACCGGGTCCAAATATTTATCTGATGGTGAAACTTATATATGCCTCTCTTATAATGCCACTATCTAAAGTTAGTTACCATATTTTTTTCATGTATAAGACTCCTCTGTGTATAATATGATTCCTACTTTTCTAACCCAACAGTAAGAAATCAATACACAAGTTAATTCCGTGTATAAGATGACCCTCAATCTTACAATTTTAGACAAAAGTATCGTCTTATAAACAGAAAAATGCAGTAGTTACTTAGTTGAGTTAAATCAATGTAAATTTAGTTAGTTTAACTAATGTTAGTTTAGTTAATGGTCAACACTTTTAGCAATGGAAGTTTACAATCTCTTCAACCTCATCATTTACTAGAACTTCTCTCAGCCCCATGCTCCCTCTCTTCCAAAAAACAGTCGTGCCTGAAAAATACCAGGCTATCCACTTGCTGTTCTCCACACACCAACTTGGTTAGCTGCTTCATTTTTTTCTAGTCTTTATTACAATGTCTCAGTAAGCCTTCCCTGGTCACTCCATTTTAAATTAACCCCCCACCACACTGCCCCCTTAACTGTCCTTATTCCCTTTCTCTGTATTCTTTTTCTCCAAAACACATATCACCATCTAATTTTTTAACTCATTCACTTGTATTGTCTGTTTCCTCCTCTTGGACTGTAAATTTCATGAAGACAAAGACTTTTATCTTTTCTCTTTACTGCCATGTCCTCTAGAGTGAGAGGCAGGCCTGGCACAGGGTAACTGCAAAGGAATATTTGTCTAAAGAATAATCACTTAAACTCACTATCAATCAGCAGCCCCTTTATGTGTTAAAGACTCGACTGAAAGCTATCAGTCTGTCCCAGGTGGCTCATATCTGAATATTAACATGATGAGCACTATGTTCGATTACATTTGTGGGATTTTCAGAGACATTTGTTCAAACTGATGTTGCTCATATTTGTCTTTATACAGGGTGTGGGTGTGTCTTGAAGTTTTAATAAAAAGGGAAAGCTCAGTTCAAGTATGTTATTCTATAATGAGCTGACTCACACACAGCATTTTCCTAGTTATTTCATCAAAGGGTTGGCATGATCTGTAGATAGCATAGTTCAACAGGCTGATAGGTAGAGAAAAAAACCTTGGGGGTGAGGTGGGGGAAGAAAAACATTTTTCCTGCTTTTTGAACAAGGAGTCTGAACTTTTATTTTGTACTGAGTTCTGCAATATAGCAGTCCTTGCTTGCGAGGCATAGATTTTTATCATACATAATATTTGTGCATACATCAGAAAGAAAATGAGACAAATAGATTGGTTCTGTCAGAGTGAAAAGCATAGCAAATTTCTTGAAAATATTTGTTCCTTGTCTTCATCTCTGTCAAAGTGTAGTTCCCTTTCGACAACACACGTTGTTAAATTGCTAATGGGCACATCTCTATCCAGACACCACTAAGAAATTAGAAGAGAACCTAGAACATATCTTGGATGCTTTACTTCCAAATTTTCTATTTCCTGGGTATTTTGGAGCAGAACTAAGGTAGGTCTCTGCCATTGCTATTAAATCATCAGGCCTCATCATACAAGGACCAAATAACATCTGTAAGCCACTAAACCAAGAAATTTGCTTTGTAAATCAATGGAAATGGCATTTCCCCCTAGGGAGACATATTCAGAACAATTAGAAATTTCTACTCTGGAAATGATTTTGAGCTACCTTAAATTCTATTTAGAAATAAGGCATACATTTCAAAAAACCAATGTAATATTCTTTCAAGCCATCTGGTATTGGTTTTTCTGTTGTACCTACTGAGAACTAAAAAGACCCAAAAAGGGAAGGAAGTAATAATTCTCTGTTCACTGCAGATGCCAAAGTCGTCACTAATTTTTTTTTTTTTACATTTACCTATAAATGCGAAGCAGCATTTGATATGTGTTTCATTAGTGTAAAGATGTATTAGCCAAATGTGGAATGATTTGTATGGCTATGATCCAACAATAATGACTTTGGTCTTTTAAAGTTCCTATAATCAGGCAATGCAATTTGTCATGTCCAGGATTATGGTAGTGGTAGGAGGTTAATAGAGTATTTTATCAATGCTAATTGATTCTTTTTAGTAGCTGTTCTGTGATTATATAAGAGAATGACCTTGTTTTTTATGATATACACATTGAAATATTATTTGCAGGTGTGTCCAATCTGTTGGCTTCCCTGGGCCACATTGGAAGAATTGTCCTGGGCTACACATAAAATACACTAACAATAGCAGATGAGATTTTTTTAAATGCAAAAAAAAATCTCATACTGTTTTAAGAAAGTTTACAAACTTGTGTTGGGTTGCATTCAAAGCCATGCTGGGCCACGTGAGCCTGAGGGCCATGAGTTGGACAAGCTTGAGTTAGAGGGAAAGGGCATTATTTCTTCATGTCTGCAGTTTACTCACAAACCATTTCGAAAAAACAAACAAACAAACAAAAACATATATTGAGATGGAATCTTAAAGCAACTGTGGTAAAATAATAAACTTTGTGGGGGGCAGCTGTGATGACTCAGTGGGTTAAACACTCACTTTGCATCCCTGGGGACTGAGTATCGAATCCCAGTCCTGGCCCATGTGGACCCATGTGCTGAACTGGGGTGTGCTTCTCATGCAGGAGTCCCCAGTTAAGCTCTCACTCCCACCCCCACCCCCTGTTCAGCCCCTGAATCGAGGGGGCATGCCTCCTATGAGGGAGGCCCCCAGCCCAGTTCCCTCCCTGCATGGCCCCACCCACCTGTGTGGAACAAAACCACTTCAAAAACTGGTGACACACAACTACTGAGACTCCTCTGGGTCCTTCTCCTTCTCTCTGTCTCTCTGGGTCCTCCTCCTTCTCTCTGTCTCTCTGTCAAAAATAATAAAATAAATCTTTAAAAAAAAAAAAAAAGATGTTAACCTTTGTGGAATCAGGGTAAGCTTATATGGGAAGTTTTTGTCCTGAAAGTATGAAAAATGTAAAAAATAATTTGAAAATTATTTCAAAATAGAAATATTTTAATAGGGCTGCACTATTTTCTCTCACATTTTCTTTCAAATAGTTGACACTCATTCTGCAAGTTTTATTGACAGGGCTTTTAATTCCCCAAAGGAGTGGGTAACGCTACTCACTACCTTTGCAGCCTGGCTGACAGCAATTGTAAGATATCATTGATTTTAAGATGCATCATAACTTCTAAGGTATTAAAATGGACAAAAAAAAAAAATGCATCTTAGTGTCATGAACATTACAAAACAGTCAAGTGGAGAGACCAGATAAGCAAGTGATGGTTATCCCATTTAGTATCTTAGTTTCCTATGCTATTATAACAGATTACCACAAACTTGGGGGCTTGAAAACAGCACAAGTTTGCTATCCTTACAGATCTGGAAGTCAGAGTCAAAAAAGAATCCTCAGGGCTGCATTCTTTCTGGGGGTTCTAGGAAAGAATCCTTTCCCTCACATTTTCCAGCTTCTGGAAGCTGCCTAACCATCTTGGCATGGCCCCTTTCAATTATTCCTATCTACCACAGTAATCCTAATACAAAACCTGCACTTGGCTTGTGTATTTTATGTATTCCTTCTTGATTTCTCAATCTCTTGTTAAAGAAATAATGGCTGCACAAACATGTAATCTTCTAATTTAAGAAGTTGTGACTGAAAACAAACAAACAAAAATATTGCTGGTGATAAAGTACTAGAAAAATCTGATCTCTCAAAGGAAGACAATATGACACTTTGAAACAAATATTTTATGGGAGGTCTGTTTAGGTTATAAGGCCCTACTGTTGTTAGTGCTAATTTTCTGGAGCAATAAGAAGACATGTTACTGAGAAATAATCATTACATTTTTGTTTTTTACACCATTAAGTTGACCCATGGATACAAATGCTAAAATTTAAGAAGTTTTGGGAAAAATGTTTAATTGGATTAAATGTGCCCAAAGTCAATAAAAAGCACTGTGGGTTGTTGGTGAACCTCATGATCAGTATAGAATTTCTGTAATTGGGTTAAATGAAAATAGACACACATACACATGCAAACACACACATATATGTTAGAAGAATACCTGGCAACAACTATGTAAATGTTAGATATTATTATATATTTATATTTATATTATTATATAACAATCATGATTTTTCTTTGAAAATATTACTACCAATTTCCATTGAAATTATGTACAAGAAAACCTGCATTATACAGCAAGTCCTGGAAAAAATGTCATTCTGTTCAATGTCATTTCGTAATAATATTGATGTGATGCCGTAAGCACTTCTTGTTTATGTGATTTAGTCTATGGTAAAACTGGTTTTATGATACATTGTTTCACTTAAAGTCACAGAACCTATTGATAATGATGTTAAATCAGAACTTACAGTAGATAGAAAAAAATTTATCCAAATTTTTTAGGTTGATACATGAAGCAAATTAAACACTCATTTGTGTGAATATGTATGTATTAGTTTGTACATAATACCTATTTATAAGTTGTGGGGAAGACCAAGTAAGTAATGCATTTAAGGCACTCTTTACTTTATTAGTAAGTTATTTTAATAATAATGTGCATTATTATTATTAATCAAGTGATTAGGGGGTCCAGATAATTCTGAGTTTAGAAATGTATTAATTCTAAATTAGTGATTAATTCTCAATGAATGAATTAATTATAAATGAATTCTAAAACTGCTATACTCTCCACAAAATATGATTCTTTATTACATAGACCCTTCTTCATACCATATTATTCTGCCCATGTTTCCCTGCTGCTTTCTAATTGTGCTTGAATTTTCTGGGTGTTGTCTCTCTAATCATTCATACACTTCTCAAAGTCAGAGAAGAAGCTTTCTCTTTCTTTTCTACTTACCCACGGGGCTTAGTACTAAAGGCAGACCACAGAACATTTGTGAAGAGACACCCTTGGGGCTCTCAGCAGAGAGTAATGCAAATAACAAATGCCCAAGAGTACTATTTGAAACCTAAGAAACATCTGAAATATTCCCCATCCTCACTTCTCTTAATCAATGCTTTCTATTTACTCAGGGCCAAGCTTATGAAGGGTAAAGAGTGTCTTGATGAAGAGCAAGCCCTCTGGCTACTGATGCTGACATCTAGAAAAATCACGAAGCTTGGATTCAATAGTCTGCACTATAGCTCCTTAATAGACTCCAGCAAATGGCAATACATACACTCAGACTTTTCTGAGCCTCTAAAAAACATTCATCCATTGCATTTCTATTTAATTTCTTTTCTAATTATCTGGCTGCCTCTTACTGAGCCCAACAGAATTTTAAATATGAGGAAGAAACCACTAGAGAATAGACTTAAAATGAAGGGGGAAAGTGGGCAATTAGTATTGGATTTGAATTTATTTTTTATCAATTTATCTACTTCCAGCATTTGAATAGGTGTGCTAGCTAGAACAAGATTTATAGGATAATAAGTCTCATTGAAATATACAGGGTGCATTTTACAACAGTGAACATTCACAAATGGCCAATATTTTTATCCTAACATCACTCCGCAGGGGGAAATGGTATTCCTGGATTGCCAAATCCAGAAGAAAACAAGACAATAGAAAAATATAGTATGTGTGATACCTTCTTTCACCTTTTCTAATCTGGAACAAACAGCTCCCAAATGAAACAGATATGCACTGATCCTTCCTTTACATTATAGCAATCCAATTTTAGGTTAATTTTTCTCTTACTTAGAAGCAAAATACTGCTAAAGAAACAGCCTGTTTTCATCTGACTTATAGTAAACATTGCCACTAAGGACTCAGGAGCCAGCTGAATTTTTTTAATCTTTGGCAATAGATGCTAACATATCTTCGATAAATTATGGCAAGCCAACAAGGAGAGAACAACATCAGGGGAATGCAAGAGGCTCAGCAGTCATGCAGGCAGGAGAGCAGAGATGGATAACCCTCATCTGTGTGCCCGGAGGCAAATTTTCAGCAGCCTTCCACTTACAGCCAGGCTGCCTTCCTTGGTCTGCCTTTCACCTTAGCTCTCCAAACTCAACCTTTGTCGGTTTGTTCAGTCAATCATTTCTTCAATAAATATTTATTGAGCACTTACCATGTAGCTGGCACTATTCTCCATGTTAGGAATATAATGGTGGTCAGTACAGATATGGCATCTGTCCACAGTTGTATACAGCCCAAAGGAGCAGAAGGATAACTAAACAGGGAATTATTTCACAGTATGATAAGTACAGTAGAAATTCAAGTAGGCATTAAAAGGGAGCCTAATTAGAAAGGGCATCTAATTCTCTATTGAATCCACTGTGTGGGATGAAACTTTTTAAGATTATCAAAAAAAAAAAAGTTACCTGGAGGAAATAATATCCTGACTGAGAAAAGAAGAACAAAAAGTTAGATAAAGAAAAACTGTAAAAGCAATCTAGAAAGGGAACAGCATTGTTGGGTCAGAGGTCAGCACGTTCAAGGCACTTGGAATTCAGTTTGGCTGCAGTCTCAAGCATAAGAAAAATAGCAGAAAAAAATGAAGTGAGAAGTGTAGGCAAGTTCTACTTAGGATTATCTAGGTTATATGCAATTAACAGTAAATTTCAAAATATCAGTGGTTTGTCACAATAAGTTATCTCTCACTCAAGATATATACCCAATGTATGTTGGAGGTGAACTAGTAGTGGTGGGGTGCAAAGAGCCACTTAGGGATCTAGGCTGATGGAAACTCATCATCTCATAGCTACACCTGGGACATCAGGCTTTCCTGGTCACCTAAGCAGGAAAAGAAACATCTGGATATATATTATATATTTCAAGCTAGAGATGATACACATCACTTATCCTCACAGTTTATTAGCTATGATTGATTATATGCTCCCCCAGCAACCCCAAAAACTACATGGACCTAAAACATATGGTAGAAAATGGAATATTTAATGTGTATTGCATGTCTGGTATAGTCATGATATTGATGGCCTTTGTAAGACATGTTTCCATAGTTTCTGATATATTCTGAGGGCCATGAGGTGCCAATAAAGAATTTTTTGAGCAAGATAATTAAAGGACCAAATCTTTATTTATTTTTATTTTATTTTTTACTTTTGTAGCACTGCAAGGTTTCCTGCTCCATCGACACTTTTTTCTCTGAGCTCACCTCTAATTGGATAGGGGTTGTTCAGAGTAGAAGCCACGAAAGTAGTGCTATTAGAGAATGAGAAATGGTTAATAACAACTGATTGACTTCCATCCCTCAATTAAAAACATATGAGGTTTTTTTGGTTTTGGTTTTGTTTTTGTTATTGTTTTTGTTTTTGAGAACCTCATACAGTAAATGCTCTGATGAAAATTGAGCTCCTACTTATAACAACAGCCTTGGGGGAGATGGATCAGTCAGGGACAGACATGCTTTGGTAAATAAATCTAACAGAAAGAGGTACCATGAGTCCTAAGCTCTGGACATGAAAGAAACTACTGTTATTGGCATGCATATTCCTTTCCTCTAGATATCCAGGAGACATCAAGTGCCATCAGATCACAGTTAAAGGTCCTTAGCATAGCATCCAGTCATAGCCCCCTCAAGAGTAAATGTTTGTATATGGAATAACAGGAGGAGAAAGAATGGATAGGTGGTTGATGTCAATTCTCTCTATATACTGCCAATAAAATTGTGTCTTTGCAATTTTTCTCAGTGACTGATAACAGATATTTGTACAATGTCAGTCTGTCCAAGGAAACTGCAGCAGGTCTTCTTTGCCTCCTCTTGTCCAGTGGTCAATATCTAGGTAATTATCAGAAATTCCTCAGAATTTTTTAAAAATACAGAGTCCTGGTGATACCAGGATAGCTCAACGGTTGAGCACTTGCCTTGTAATCACAAGGTCTGGGGTTCAATCCCCAGCCCTAGACTGTGCAAACCCACGTACTGAACTCTATGCAACTGGTAACCACCAAGATGGCTCAGTGGTGAAGGTTCTTATCTCCCGTGCAGGAGGCCCTTGGTTTGATCCCAACCCATGCAGCCCCACACCCACCTGTGTGAAACGAAATCATATCACAACTAATGATATACAACTATGGAAACGGCTCTGGGCCCTCCCCTATCCCCTCTCTCTCTCTCTCTCTCTCTCTCTCTCTCTCTTTCTCTTGCTCTCTTGCTTTCTCACTCTCACCTTCTCTGAAAAACGATAAAATAAATCTTTAAAAAAATTAAAAAATAAAAATACGGATCCTTAGCCACACACCCAATTTACTGAATCAAGTTCTCTGAGTAGAACCCATAAAACTGCTGTTCGTTTGCTTGTTTGTTTGTTTGCTTGTTTTTGGTTTTGTTTTGATTTTTTGGTGTTTTTTGTTTGTTTGTTTGTTTGTTTGTTTGTTTTGTTTTGGGGTTTTTTTTTTTGCCAGGCTTAGAATATATTACTCTAATGAATGTCAGAGCAACCTGCCATGAAATTATTTTCTATCTAAAGATCTACTATGACTTTTAGCCATTTTCAGTTTTTCTCATTAGTTAAATATAATTGTCTCAGGTTACCGCTCTCAAAACAAAAGTTTTCAAAGAACCAGAGATTTTACCTTTCACTGTTGAATTTCTGTGCCACATTGTACATTGGTAAGCACTCAGCAGATATCTCAAAAATACAGAATAGAAAGCAGTGCAAACAAACTGAATTGGTATTCTGGATAGAGATGAGCCTGCAGATGTAAATCACAAGGAAAAAAACAGATTCCTCTCTAGGGCACAAAACTATTTTTATGTTCCAGCTTCTCTTTTGGTAGACAGCATCATCAGCATCACCAAGCTGAGTGTTCTGTGTTTGACAGGTAGAGTTTTATGTGATTGACTTGAGAAGATTCATTTTCTAGACACATTTTCTCAGCACTAATGGGGAAGATACAGAGGGAGGCTTTTTACATGTCACCAGTTTTATTTGTTTTTTACATATGTATTTATGCTTTGCATTTTATGCAGGTTAAAATATTTTCAGACATTTAATGTCAACACTGAGACCCTATTTGAAATGGATTTTCCTTGGCAAGAGGAAAGTACGAAAAAATAATTATTTTTGCTGAGAACCAAGCAAGTTGCTGTAAAAAGTGACAGTATTAAACCTATGTAATAACTTTGAAACTTCCTAATATAAAGTGGGGTTTTTTTGTTTTTTCTGTTCACAAAAATGAATAGGCTTAATGCCAAAAATCTTAGAAAACATCAAATTATAAAGGATGAGGCTGAAATCAGCGTTTGGGTCCGGTCTTCTGTAGCTGCCCTCCATCATTGCAGAAGATGGAAAGATGAAGACTAGAATGCTCATTGAGCTCGATGTCCATGTATTTCCCAGCTGCCACCAAGCAGATGTACCTGCAC
Source organism: Craseonycteris thonglongyai (assembly GCA_004027555.1). NCBI lineage: Eukaryota > Metazoa > Chordata > Mammalia > Chiroptera > Craseonycteridae > Craseonycteris > Craseonycteris thonglongyai. The sequence continues at coordinate 10,654 of PVKE010021794.1, forward strand.
ATACATGGAAGATGGAAAGAGGTTGTGGCTGCACTTCTGTTTCTGCTGCCGAACTCAGTCCTGCTGGTGTTCGTTTTTCTGCCGCAGTGGTAATGGAGAGAGCAGTTTCTGTTCCCTGGCTTAGTAGCTGGACCACTCTGCTGGTATGGATCTCAGCTGAGTCCTACCTTGTCCTGGAGCCAGCAATCATGGCAAGAGCCAGCAGATCATGACAGAGGAAGCAGCCAACTTGGCAAGTCTGAAAGTCATTTCTGGAAGCTCAGTCAAGAGCCTGCTCCTTTAGCTTTCACAATGATTTTGTAAGCCTGTAATTCTCATATTAATTTTCTTTCTAACCTCTTTTGTTACCTGCAACTGAACCCAAATTGTATTAACAATAATCTCGTGAACCAGAGGCAATCACTATTAACTTTCATTGTCTTTCTTTATAGTGATGCCTGCATATGTGTGTGCAAGTATGTAGTTTTTTTCAATGGAATAGTATAGAATATTAGAATATTATTATCAATTTAAGAGAAAAGTTTATAATGGAAAATAAACAGGTGGATTTAATTCAACTCACCTGTAATCTGTGAGCCAGTGTCATAGGGAAATAGTTTGAATCAGAATTTATAGCAGTAAGTAGGTGGTCATGATACACTATAATCTGCTGGCTGAGGAAATACTTTTCTCTGTTCAAATGTAACCACCACCCTTAATTTCCTCCATTAGATTGACTTCGGTACTGAAAGAAGATGTTTGTACCAGAACAAACTTTGCCTTCTTCTCTAGACCTTGCTTTTCTGGGAAATAACTTCTTCAGAAAACGGACTAGCATTTCCTCAGTGAAAACCTCCCAATAGGAATTATTTTCAATACAATTTTATGATGCTATTTTGTATTGTTGTTTCTAAAAGGCAAAGGTTACTACAATCTGTTTCATCACCGCAGGTTTGTGAAGAGTAACCCATTCATCTAGAAAAAATTTAGGTCACATCAACATAAGGCCCATGATATAACTATAATTACAGTAAGAAATCATATTAAAATGTGGGTGACTAGTGGATATTATCAGTCCGTTTCATCCAAATCTAGACAAGAAAGCAATAGAGCTCAGATATTGCTCCCAAATCATTACATTATATCTGAAAGCACAGTTGTCACCAAAGGAATTAGAAATATTTCTCTCTGCCATTAGTTAAACGTCAACAACAAGTCATAATATGGCTTCTTCAATCCCAAAGATACTCTTTTCTCACTATGTGGCACCTCTTAACTAAATATCATACCATGCTTTCAAACTCATTCTGGACCTACTAGCACGTGTATTAAATTGTCTGATAATTTAAAAAGGAAAGGCAATTTCCCAAATGCCAATTCTTTTTCAATCATCACTGTTTTTGTTCATTTTCAAGAGGGAAAGGGAACCATAAAATGGAACCCATGAATACTGTATTTCCTTTACAAAATCAATTAAATTGAGTAGATAAGCATTTTTAAATATATAGAAAGTCATCCACATTGTGAAGAGCTTTATATACCTAGTCATATGCAAATAAAGTAGCTCTACAACATAAATACTTACCAATAATATTTATTTCAACAGTAAAACTCTAGTCATCCAAAATTTGCACTCACATGTGTGCACGAGCACACGCACACTCACAGTGTAGTAGGTATGTTTTGTGCACCCTTTCAGAATCTCTTCATCTCACTTTTCTATTATTCCATCCACGGATGAGGTAAGCTGTCTACTCACCTTCAAACACTTCAGTGCAGAGTTCCCTTGACAGTGCCTGGCCTTGGACCAGTCCCAGGTTTCCTCTGCTCAACCTACTATGGGGGATGAAACAGAAGCATGCTTTGCAGCCATGTGCTACCCACAAGCGCAAGGGCTATCATTTGACCTATCTCAGAAGGACACATTGTATCTGGCTGAAGTGACTGAGCAGCTAGTTGGCTGTAGAGATATCCACTTGACAATACATTCTCAGTTTATACCTGTCCTTTCCCACGTTGCTTCATCTGCCACTCATCTTTGCTTGCTAGGCTCAGACGCCTCAACAAAGTATCTGAAAACAAGCCTTTGTCTCAAGCTCTGTTTCTTGGGGAACCCAATCTAAGACATAACTGTATAGCATAGGGTCATATATCAGAATAATAGTCACATGCTGTTAGAATAGTCACATACTGTTAGGGTTCAGCAAGGTGTTAGGTTTTGAGGCTGCGTAAAAATCAACATAGTTCCATCAGTATTAGCCTTCAAAAAACAGAAGGAATTATTTGAGTTAATGATCTTTATGAGTTGGTATAATATCCACATTCTAATTAATGAAATAGCTTTAGTCATATATATTTCAAATTTGAAAGATTGCTTAACTTTGCTTGCTTTTGTTTGCTTTAATTAAACATTTAAGTACCTTTAGAAGGATGGATTTTTTTTTAGGATGAATTTTTAAAAGAATCTTTTCCCAAAGCCAGAAGGAGAATCAACCAACTCATAGGTTCATACTCAGAGAAAGAAACACATATACCTTGCTTAACTATCACACACATACACACACACACACACACACACACACACAGAGAAACACACAGAAACATACAAATGTACCCATGCACCCAAGGTGACAACTGCATATTTGCCAGGGAGGGTAGATATACAGCAGAACAGATTAGAATAAAACTTACAGGTAAACATTTTGAACAGAGCTTTTTTAATCTACATATCTCACATTATCTGATTATTATCTCCTTATCTCTGCAAATTATCGCCTTATAAATAAAAATGAGACATATGAAATATTACTGAGTTGCTTTCTCAAATTGTGTTGGACACAGACAAGTCAAAAGTACTAGAATAAATACTATAATTATGCATTATAATAAATTCTAATATTCATAAAGTGCTTTATAGTTTAATAACTCCCTTCATTTAAGGTATCATATTTAATCCTCTAAATCTGTGAAATAATTGATTTTACCACCCTTACTTTATACCTGAAGAAATCTAGTTCTGAAAATGTAAGCAATTTATTTAGGATATAGTATACTACATGTATTGTAAACTCAGGACCTGAGGAACTATTTCTTGAGCTACCTTTTTGAACTCTACTTCATTTTATCTCTAGTTATCCATTACCACTCTCTCACATACACTGGTTTCTCTCTTAACTACTCTCTCCAACTTGACATTCTAAAAGGCACCCAAATGTCTAGATTTATTTCCTAGACTCCACTAGTGCTTAGCATATTCATAACTTCTTTACTTCAAACCCTTTAACCAGCCTAAATCATCCATAAACCACAGACTGTGCTTATTGTGGATACAAATTGGTTGCCTTCTTAACAGTTTTCTTCATCTACTTCTTTGCTCGAAGGGCGGTGAGTTCATTTGGTGTCTACTTCTTCCCACCACAGGACCACAGGAACCAAAAAGGGGTCACCCCATTCTCAGTTCCAAGGGTAAATTCTGATAGGATTTAGCCAATAATTCTGATCTATTTCTTTTGCCAAATATTGGTTTAAGCATGATCTCACTACATAATTCCATCTAATGAGACATGAGGATAGAAATATGAAAGAAACATATGGGAAGGTTTTCCATCTTTGCCATGGGCTAAATTGTGTGATCCCAAAATGTATGTGTCGAAGCTCTAACACCTAGTATCTCAGAAAGTAACTCTATGTAGATACAGGGCCTTTAAAAATGTAGTTAAGGGAAAGCCAGGATGGCTCAGTGGGTTAAGCGCTCACTTTGTAGCCCCGGGGACCAAGTATTGAATCCTGGCCCTGGCCCGTGTGGACCCATATGCTGAGCTGGGGAGTACCACCAGTTCAGTTCTCACCGGGGTGAAGACCCTGGCCCAGTTCCTGTCCTGTGCAGCCCCATGCCCACCTGTGAAATGAAACTATGTGGGGAAAAAAATGATGTGCAACTACGGAGACTATTCTGGGCCTTCCCCCTTCTCTCTGTCTCTGTATCTCTCTGTCAAAAAACAAACAAAAAAAAACAATAAAAATAAATCTTTAAAAAAAATGTAGTTAAGGTTAAATAAAATCATGTGGGTGGGCCCTAATCCAATCTGACTGGTATCCTTCTAAGAGGAAATTTGGACACCCAAAGAGACACCAGTGCTGCATATGCATACAGAGAAAAACCTTCATGAGGACACAGCAAGATGGTGGGTTGGCCATCTTCAAGCCAAGGAGAGAGGACTCAAAAGAAACCAACCCCAACAACACCGTGATCTCAGACATCTAGCCTCCTAAACTGTGAGAAAGTACATTTCTGGAGCAAGTGGCCCAGTCTGTAGTACTCTGTTGTGGCAGCCCTAACAACCTAATGCAGGTCCTAGAGCTAGAGGTAATACAAACAATGTTTAGGAAATAACCAGCTCAGAGTACCTTTGGAGAGGTAAGAGAAACCTTGTGGTCAGTCTAATGTGATTCTAACACATGAAAAGTTCATCAAATCACAGAGCAGCATCAGGCAATGAAGAAAGCAAAGAGATGTTCTTATCCTTAGCACAAATCATGTACCTTCACTCAAGAGGTCACCTTGGTAGAATCCCTGCTCCCGCCCAGGAGGACCCACATGCTGAACTGGGGTGTGCTTCCCGAATGCAGTGAGGCCCCCAGTTCAGTTAAAAAAAAAAAAAAAAATTATTGGGGAAGCCGGGATGGCTCAGTGGGTTGAGCGCTCATTTTGCAGCCCTGGGGACCGAGGATTGAATCCCGGCCCCAGCCTGTGCAGAGACATATGCTGAACTGGGGAGTTCCACAGCTTGGTTCTCACCGGGGTGAGACCCCGGCCCAGTTCCTGCCCTGTGCAGCCCTGCGCCCACCTGTGGAATGAAACTATGTGGAAAAACCAATGATGTGCAACTATGGAGGCTGTTCTAGACCCTCCCCTTTCTCTGTCTCTGTAACTATCTCTCTGTCAAGAACAATGAAAATAAATCTTTAAAAACAAAAAAAAAGAGGTCACCTTGGGAAACACATACTTAAGCACAATGCACAGGAAGTAGCTAACTCCTGCTTAGCCCATAAGAATGAAATACAAAAAGGGTGAAGTAGAAAAAGAAGAGCCGAGGAAGTGGTAGGGAAAAGCTAATCCTTATATGTGTAAACTCATTTAATTCCTAGAATCACCCTATAAGGGATTAAATTTAATACTATTGTCCCCAGTTGTCAAAAGAGGAAACTGAATCACAGAGAGTCATAAAGTAAGCTGAAGAGCTAGATTATAGATTCATAAGAAAGCATCACAAAAAAAATAAATAAATAATTTTTTATTTTCTAGTACTATTCTAACATTTTGTTAGCTAACAAAATAGAAAAGAACCTTACCTTTATTTACATTTTCAGATAGAGGAGGAAGAATATTGACTCTGGTTCAGTTCTTATCTTCTTGTGTTTCTGTGTGTTCATTTTTTTTTTTATATATCTTTTTTATATTTATAGAGAGTAATTATTTTATCTTCAGTGCATATTTATTTCTATTTTACTCTTGACAGATAGAGAGAGAGACAGACACAGAGACAGCTAGAGAACCGAACTGTGGGAACTCCCCAGTTCAGCATGTGGGTCCTGCCTGGGCCGGAGCCGGGATTCGATCCTCGGTCCTCATGGCCTCAAAGTGAGCGCTCAACCCGCTGAGCCGTCCCGGCTTTCCCCTGTGTGTTCATTTTTAAACAAGCAAATGTAACATAGTTTCAATATAGAACATACCAGTCTAATTCTGACAAAACAACACATTGTCTTCTTCTGCTTCTACCCTAAACCCCACTGCAAAATCAACACAATCTGATGTAACAGGGAGAAGAGAAAGGACTAGGAAATTTTAAATGAACTGTGTGGTTTAACCTTAAGAAAGCATGACTTAGGTTTTGAACAATGATTCTTTGTGGTTTCCCCAAATCTTATTTGTATACTATCATGGTTACATTTCAATTGTAAGTATGTAAACCAGTGAACAAACATTTTCTGAATCTACTACTGGCAATGGAAAGGATCATGTCACTACCATTATTCCAATACAGAAATTCTCAAAGGCAGTACATACAGAAATACATGGTCAAAGATCATAAAATGCAATCACTTTAAAATTATTTTTGGCAGTAAAGAAACATAATTTGGTCAGTGCTATCTGGAAATAAAGTACGTTAATGATGAGCACATACTTCAAAGTTTAACTCCTTTTTCTATCTCCTCCTTCTCCCCTAAAGAAAAGAGAGAGAAATTTTTCTAGGTTGAAATTAATGTAGCCAAAGGAAAAATATTTTCTGTGAATGCTAAATAGGGGAGGCTGTGGTAAAAGGCCATAACTTTCTCAGAAATTGCATAAAAAGAGAGAATAATTCTATAGCTGAGGGATTTGGGCCCCTTTGTGAATAAGCCTCTTTGGACTTTGCTTACATATTATTTATTGAGCTCTGGAGTGTGTTTGCTGCAAGTGGATTCTTTTTTAAAAGAAACAGAAAAATCTAAAATAAACAAAAACAACTAGATTTAGAATAGTTGAAAAGAGGAAGAAAAAAGATTCCACAAATTTGGATTAACCGTTATCTACTTAAGGTATATGATTTATTGCCAAATTTACCATGTCAATGTCACTACTTTTTTTATTAACAAAGAGGTTATTATGACAGACACATTAAATTTGGTTTACTGAATATTAGAATTGAATGAGTTCAGGTAATGTCCTTTAACTTTCTTAATTTACTTTATTCACTTTCAGTTATTTAAATTGTAACAATGTGAGTTGCAAATATATACTGCTTGTACTTAATCTTTGAATTAGAGGTAAGCTGAAATAAATTGATAAACTTAGTTCAATAAACAAATATCATTACTAAATATCAGATATCAGATATTGCTAATAGAAAGGATATTTACATAGGTAAGACAGAGTCATATTTAATGTAACTTAAAAAAACATGGTAAATGAGACATATTTGCTCTTATAGCATTTATTTATGGTATATAGATGCCCTTAGTAGTCAATTTTATTTGGTTTTCAAAAAACCATGACATTTTCAAATTACTTTAGTTGTTGTAGGCTTAAAGATACATAAGAAAATTAAGGACCAAGAGGTTGTATCTTAGCAACTATTCAGCCAGGCAGCTGGAACTGCAGTTCATTCAAGACAGAATATCCTTACAGGACTGACAGCAGCTCTCATATCCAACAATACCTGCAGAAGTCTGTTCAGTAGTAAACTTCTGTTGCTTCCTATGATAAGGACTCCATCCCAATTTGTTACTGGGTTGACCTTCATCTCTGCTTCTACAACTTTTAGTCTCCCAACACCGCTCTCTGTCCTTGTCCTCTCTATACCTCAGGGTATTTGTCATAAGATTTTTACTGTCTTATGACTTTTGAAGCCTCTGTGAGTCTCTTGGTTTCTACCTGTTTTTTAAGTTTTCCTCCAAAATGTTTTAAGTTTTCTCTCCAAAGAGAGATCTAGTTTACAAGCTAGTTATCACCTAACTTGACCATCCTTATTGGACAGAGGTTAGTAAAAGGTAACTCCATGGACTACTGGCCAGGACTTTAGTTCTCCACCTTGGGTCAAGGATTAATTCCTTCAACTAAATCAACTGTTTAATAAGAGCAGGAGTCACATGAAACAAAAACATGATGTTCCAATGATCATAGAGACACTTCCAGTTATTTTTCACAAAATGAGGGTATGAACATGAACATTTTTCTCAGGAGAGGCCCCTTGGCATGATTGACATACAAACATGATCTCCTTTTTGTTGTGTGATATATTTTAAATAAATAATATTAAAATTTAAATTTTTAGGAAACAACAATTTTGGTTTCTTCCTCCAACATGGAAGTTGTAATTACTTAATTGTTTTCAGGACTTTTGGGCTCTCAACATAAATTTAATTCTCTCTTAATGTATTCTACATAATTTTGATGTAGATTTTATATTTATTCCCTTCTCTTATCTACAAAAATAAGCCTTGTCTTATTTATTTCTTAATACCCAGCATCTTTCATAGTGCCTGGTACATAAAAGTTGTCAACTAGATATTCATCAAATCTAATCTATGAAACAAATCAATGACAGAAATATTTGAGTAGATTTTACTAAGGAGGGCTTCAGCTTCAAAGCTGAAAGGTGAGAAAACCTGTTTGGAGGAGCAGGAGTTCTAGGCATCACGTCTATTGGGCAGATGCACTGCTAACCGAGAGACAAGAACATTTCCTCATAAACCATAGCCTTACTCAGGATTCCAGGAATTGGGAGGCGCAAAAACAATTGGATAGCAGAGGCCTTACTAAAAGATTAATAAAGTGGACAGTCAGGAATTTTAGCGAGCAGGCTACCTTGCTAGACAACAGTAGACATCCTCCTAGCTTAATGTAAATGAAATACAATCAACCACTCCACATCAACATATTCATGACTCATTCTTACACATGAAGTTTCTGCAAATGTTATAATGTGAAGGCATAGACATTTCCAGTAACCTTTTAGGGAATGGTAGTACATCTTGGGGTGTTCCATATGGATATTCAATTAAACTGGCATTATTGGTCCAATCCCCAAAGCTCAATATCATGTGAAATAAAACACAAATTTAGTATTAATAAATATTTGATAAATTCATGACTAAATTACACAGTGAATGTGTGAACATGTAAAAATTAGGTGTTTGTATCAACCTGGTCATAGGTAAATTCAATAAATTGTTCTGTAACAATGTCCTGTCCTGATCATGCACTGGCATAAACTCAGAGTTGTTTACATTTTTGAGATATAATGGTTTTGAAGATTTATATACACAAACATCCTATTGGTTCTATTAGAATTGTTTTATTAAGATTAATGCATATGCATCCTATTGCTTCTGTGTGTGTGTGTATACACACAATAGATATCTATCTATCTATATATTAATAGGTACATATACGTACATACATACTATTGGTTCTACTTCTTTGGAGAAATTTGACTAATACAGGTAATAAATATGAATGTTAAGGTCAAAGATATCTCTGAAAAATTACCTTAGGTTATATCTTAAATAAAAGTTTGCCTTTAAGGGCTGGCATCCATGAAGTACTTGGGAGGACTGGATTGAGGACACAATTAATATTAAAGTTTGTGCTACAGACTACTCTTAGGGCAGAAAAGGTCAAAAAGTTGCATACTTTATATCAAAATCTGTGAGATGACATGGAAGAAGGTTTTACAAGGAAATTTAAGTACTAAATGCCTACATTCAAAAAAGTATATAGGTCTCATAACAATGACCTCAGCTTTTACCTTAAAAAACTACAAAAACAAAAGATCAAATGAAATCCAAAGTAAGCATCAAATAGAAAATATAATAAAAATCAAAGTATAAATTGATTAAATAGTTAACAGTAATATAATAGGGAAAAAATGATGCCACTATAAAGCTGGTTCATTGGGAAGATTAGTAACAAGATAAAATTCTAGCTAGACTGATTAGGCAAAAAGAGAGAACACAACAATTAGCAATACTATTGGAATGAGAGATGGCATTACTATAGATTCTACAGATAGTAAAGTTACTAGTGAATATTATTGTGATAGATGATTTGATATTCCCATGACCCCCATATCTTGGTGATCATGACTTTATTTAATCCCTTCCCCTTGAGTGTGAACAAGATCTGTGATTTGCTTCTAACCAATGAAATGTGCTGAAGACAATGGGATATACATAATTAAGAGGGTGTAATTACCTAAGAATATGGTGACTATCTTGCTAAAGTGTCTCTATCTCCATTGCTGGCTTTCAAGAACAAAAGCTGCCCTGGATCCTACAACCACAAGGAAATGAACTCTGCCAACAACCTGATGGAGTTTGAAAGCAAATCCTTCCCTGGTCAAGCCTCTGATGAGAACCCAGTCCTGGTATATAACTTGATTGCAGCTTTTTAAAACCCTAAGCAGAGAACCCAGCAAAGGACCCAGATTCTAAAACAAATGTGTGTTTTAAGTCACTAATTTCATGGTAATTTGTTTTGTTACGTATGAGGACTAGAGTAGAAAATAAAATAGTCACTATAGTCGAACTGCTGAAATACTAAAATCAAGTAGGTGGAGGCATGAGGAAATGATTCTAGTTTTGTTTTATCCAGCCTGGGAACTTGAACTTTTGAACTTTCTATTCCTTCATCAGTGCCTGGATATACATCAGTTCATTGTGTATCAATACCTGGATGTGCACCATATTTCCAGATATCCGTCTAATTACCCCCTAAAGGACTCACATATCCAGACCTTCTGGTATTACCAGACCCCCTGTCATCTATTCTCTCGACCACCTGGTATCCATCATCCAGACCACTTGGCATCTGACTGATAACTGTCCTTAGGGCTAAGAATGCACTTGCTATGATAAGTACTCTTAACTTTCCTTTCTTCTTCAGAACACTTCTGGGCTTTTGCCTAGCTGTATTTCCAGTTTGCAAAATCTGAGACCCTTGAATAAATCATTACCATTATTTTACAGCCAAAGCATTCAGACACTTTTTTAATTTGTTCAACATGTAGCAGTATGTAATACAACTGAATAAATTTATGTTTATAAATTTTACAACTTCGATAAAATGGACAATTTCCATGAAAAATATAACTTACCAAATCTCACCCAAGAAGAAACAGATGATACATGGAACCTGAAAAGAATATTCTAGAACTAATATTTGAATTTAGGAAGATTTCAAAGATATATAATAAATACACAAAGAATCCATTTTATTTCTATATACTAGCAATCAATAATCAGGAACTGGAATTTTTGAAAATATCTCTTATAATATCATAAAAAATATAAAATGCTTAGTGTAAGCATATCTAATTAAAAAATATTAAATGTCTTTCTAGATTGATATAATCTTCCTTATTATAAATTAATGGACATCAGATTATATGATCAATCTTCTCAGGCTCTTTAAGATTATTTACAAGTGTCTAAACTTTTTGATCAAATACTCATTTTGCACAAATGTCAGAAACAACACATTTATCTTTTGATAACTTTGAACAGTTTTCACCCAGTATGGTAGTTCTTAATTACTAGGTTTTGCGATCGGGTGACTCTATTTTAAATACCAGCCTGACAGCAAATGGTTGTATAATCAATTATACAACTAAAACAGAACTTCTAATATTATTGTATCTCAATTTCCTGATTTATAAAACTGGGATAATAATGGCTCTTGTGTCAGATGCGTATGTTGTTGTAATATCTCTGCCACATTTTTACAATATGATTTGAGGCATGTTAAATAACATGTCTAGTCTTCAGTAGTGCATGTTTATAAAACAGGATAATAATAATACCTACCTCATTATGTGGTTGTGAAGATTAAGTAATATGAAGTATCTAAAATGATTTATATTAGTACCAGGAATGCAGTAAACATTAGCCTTTTTAACATCTATAAAAGTTGGTCCAGGCTCAACACATACACAGCCTCACAGTGTTCTTGTTTATCACTCTTTTTTCCTATCATCTATTATATTGGAAAACTTTCAATCCCAAAACTCAGTAAAGAATACATATTTGTTAAAAAATGTTTTGATTTTTTTATTGACAGTCATTTAATCAAACATAGAATTTTATATTTTTATAATTGAGTAAATTTCCAAAGGAATAAATATATAAAGATTTAGTATGACGCTGAAATAAAAAATACTTGAGACTATTTATTTTTCAAACCTTATTTTGCAGCAGATTTTTTCTTTAATCGTTTCTTGGCCTTTTGGCTAAAATTAAGTGTAGATTTTTTTTTTCAAATAAATCTTACGTGGAAGGTGAACATAGATACATAACCATATCTACCAAGTATGTAAAACAAATAGAAGAGAAGTTCCTTAGTTGAATCATTAAGCCCGCAAAGCTACATTTAAGTCATCATTTATGATGTGCCAGGTGCAATTCTAAAATTGTAGCAACCCCTTTGGGCCCTGTTATTCCTCTTAAGAACTATAAAGTGCAATCAATACAGTTTAAAACCCACTCTTTTGAAACTATTACATAAGGTACCAAGGGCAAGAACCTTATTATGTATGTATATTTTAACAAAATATGTAGTGCAGTATTGGGTACTTCATGAGCTTTGAATAAATACCATTGGAGTTTGGTAGCATAGAAAGAACTAAGGAAATCTCAGAGTAACCCCACACAGTAGTAAATAGTTGTTGCCTCATGCTCCAAACATACCACTTCCTCAGGGTAAAACCAGTTCCTTTCAAAGTCCCAGGCGATAAGGTTTGGAATAAACCTAGGTCAAAAATATTGGTGCAGCCTAACCATGTCCTGGGGATACTTAGAGGCATGTCTAGGGCCACGTGCTAAATTTTAAGTTGTATCTTGTGTGTTTTCTCAGGACACACAACTGCAGTTCATCTCTAGAATGACTCCAGGGACCTCCTAAAATTTACCAGAAATTTGACCAGCTCTTCAAGAAAAAATATTGATTATCCCAAAGATCTCCAAAGTTTTCCTGTCCAAAATCTATGTTCATTATTTGGAATTTTCCCATGCACTGGGAATTGTGGTGTTAGCTAACATTTACACAGGAACTTTCCCAATTATTTTTAGTTTAAGTTTAATATCATGTAAGGGGATAGCAGATGAGGGGAATGTAGGGAAGCGTACCAGAGATAAGATACACCAGCCTTGGCTTGTGCATTATTTCCTTTCTAAATACCACATCTCCTTCATTACTTAATTTTAAAATCTGTTCTTGGGAAAGCCAGATGGCTCAGCGGGTTGAGCACTCTCTTTGCAGCCCTGGGGTCTAAGGATTGAGTCCCAGCCCCAGCTTATGTGGACCATATGCTGAACTGGGATGTGCTTCCCACGCGGGAGGCCCCCCCACCCAGTTCCCACCCTGTGCGGCCCCCTGCCCACCTGTGTGGAACAAAACCATGCCAAAAGCTGATGACGTACAACTATGGAGACTGCTCTGGGCCCTCTCCCTTCTCTGTCCCTCTCTGTCTCTCTGTCAAAAACAATAAAATAAATCTTTAAAAAATAAATAAATAATAAAATAAAATCTGTTCTTGAGAACGGAGTCTTTGGTCTCTAGCTCTATCTCATCACTCATGCTACTAATGTTTCTAATAATAAAATTATCTTTTTGAGGCTTTATGCTTAATACTGTGTTAAAATGATTATCAAGCATTATTAAATATGGAACTACTCAATGAATATTTGGCAATTAAAACTCTAAAACAAAAATATTTTATGTAGTAATACAGGTAGGGTAAGCAAACAAAATAAGTAAGAATTAAGTGGGTTTTTATTATAACCTAATGATAAAGGCAAAAAGAAAAACTAAAAATAGTAATTTTACCAGATTTTTATTTACTTATTTTTGTTTGTTTGTTTTGATTCCATATTTATTTTATTTATTTATTTTTTTAATATTATTATATTTTATTGTTAAATTTAATGGGGTGACATTGGTTGGTAACAATTAGATAGTTTCCCAATGTACAACTCCACATAACATAACCCATGCATCGCATTATGTGCCCAGCTCCCAGAATCAGGTCCCCCTCCAACACCATGTATCTGGTGCCCACTCCCCCCTCCCTCCTCAACTCTCACTCCCCCCTCCTCCATCCTCTTCAGGTAAACACCAAACCATTGAGTGTGTCCATAATGCTGGTGCCCTCTCCCACCTCCCCTCCCTCTCTCCCTCCCCCCTCCTCCCCTTCCCTCAGGCAATCACCAAGTTATTGAGTGTGTCCATAGGTCTCTGTGTCTTTGTAACTTTCAGTTTGATATTCCACCTATAAGTGAGGTCATATTTTTCCGGATTCTTTCAGTCTGACTTATTTCACTTAATAAGAGGGTCTCTAGGTCCATCCATGTTGCCACAAATGACTGTATTTCATCATTTCTTATAGCTGAGTAGTATTCCATTGTGTAAATGTACCACATCTTCTTTATCCAGTCATCTATCGAAGGGCATGTTGGTTGTTTCCATGTTCTGGCCACTGTGAACAGTGCTGCGATGAACATGCGGGTACAAACATCTTTAATATATATATATATATATATATTTTTTTTTTTATTGACAGAGAGAGTGAGAGAGAGAGAGATACAGAGACAGAGAGAGAACTGAACTGGGAGAGCTCCCAGTTCAGCATATGGGTCCGCAGGGGCCGAGGCCGGGATTCGATCCCCGGTCCCCGGCACTGCAAAGTGAGCGCTTAACCCACTGAGCCATCCCGGCTTCCCCCAAACATCTTTAAAGATTAAGGCCTTCAGGTTTTTTGGGTAGATGCCCAGTAGAGGGATGGCTGGGTCATATGGTAATTCCATTCATAATTTTTTGAGGAATCTCCATACAGCCTTCCATAGTGGCTGTACCAGTTTACAGTCCCACCAGCAGTGTATGAGGGTTCCTTTTTGTCCACAGCCTCTCCAGCACTTGTTAGCCCTTGTCTTCTTGATTATAGCCATTCTAACAGGTGTAACATGGTATCTCATTGTAGTTTTTATTTGCATCTCCCTAATTGCTAGTGAAGTGGAGCATTTTTTCATATATCTGTTGGCCATATGTATGTCTTCACGAGAGAAGTGTCTGTTAAAGTCATCTGCCCATTTTTTAATTGGATTGCTTGTTTTTTTCTTGTTGAGTTGTACAAGTTCTTTGTATATTTTTTATGTTAGCCCCTTATCTGAGGCATTGTTTGCAAATATTTTCTCCCAGTTGGTTGGTTGCCTCTTTGCGTTGTTGATGGTTTCCTTTGCAGTGCAGAAGCTTTTTAGCTTGATAAGGTCCCATTTGTTTATTTGTGCTTTTACTTCCCTTGCCAATGAAGTCAGATTCATAAAGCCCTCCCTGAATCCCAGGTCCATAAGTTTAGTGCCAATGTTTTCTTCTATGCAATTTATTGTTTCCTTTCTTATTTGGAGGTCTTTAATCCATTTTGAGTTAATTTTGGTATATGGTGAGAGATCGCAGTTCACCTTCAGCCTTTTGCATGTGGTTTTCCAATTTTCCCAGCAACATTTACTGAAGAGGCTTTCTTGTTTTGATCCTTTATCAAAAATAATTTGTCCATAAATTTGTGGGTTTATTTCTGGGTTTTCAATTCTGTTCCATTGGTCCGTGGGTCAATTTTTCTGCCAGTACCAAGCTGTTTTGATTACTGAGGCTTTGTAGTACAGATAAAAGTCAGGCAGTGAGATGCCCCCAGCTTTATCTTTTTTTCTTAGGATAGCTTTTGCGATTCATGGTCTTTTGTGTTTCCATACAAATTTGATGATTTTTTTACCTATTTCTTGAAAGAATGACTGTGGGATTTTGATGGGAATGACATTGAATCTGTATATTGCTTTGGGGAGTATGGCCATTTTAACTATGTTAATTCTTCCAATCCATGAACGTGGAATGTCTTTCCATTTCTTTGTATCCTCTTTAATTTCTTTTAAGAGTGTCTTATAGTTTTCAGTGTATAAGTCCTTCACATTCTTTGTTAGATTTATTCCTAGGTATTTCATTTTTTTGTTTGCAAT
>PVKE010021795.1:0-26168 GCA_004027555.1 Craseonycteris thonglongyai
TCTCTCTCTCTCTGTCTCTGTCAAAAATAAATAAATAAATAAAAATATATTTAAAAAAAAGAAAATAGAAACAATCATAAGAACAATAAAATCCATAAGCAACTTACCATCATCTTTCCCATTTGTTCCCATGCTTCAGTTTGGTAAAATGGGTTCACTGTTTGTTTTTGTCTAAGACCAATCTATCTATTCATGCATTACAACCCATATCTTCTCATTTAAATCCAGCCCGTTGTTTCAGTAATAATTGCTCTCTCTCTATTGGTCACTCTTTTTTGCATACAATTATGCTAATATTTTCCCACTTTAGTAATTTAATGAACCACATTGAGTTCATACCCATTTCCATCTACCACTCACATTTTCAAAGCTTTCCTTTATTGCAATGAACCTCTAAAAACTGTGTATACTTGTGAAATATATTTATGTATACTTCACTTCTTTTGCTGCCTTAAACTCATTTCAAATAGTTCTGTCTCTAGCACCCCATACTGCTTGTCAGAATAAACAATAATCATGACCTTGATAAAGCATGTGGCCAATCTCAGCTCTCATGTCCTTTGACATAGCAACACAATTAACACAGATGACCTCTACTCCCCTTAATTATACTACCTTCACTTAGCTTCTAGAAAAGAAACATCCTTCTTTTTCTTTCTACCTCTTGTTGGCTTCTAGTTCTTCTCTCCTGGCAATTTCTTATTAGTCTCTTCAAAATTTTAACATCTGAACACCCAAAGCTCTAAGTTCAGGAAATTCTTATGAGGTGGTTAACTTCTTGATTTAGGGAACTAAGAAACATTATCATATGAGCATAAATATGAATGGTAACTCCATTTTTGTAGTTATATACAATTATTGTATTTATAATGATGATAAAATGGTGTATGTTGTACCGTATTTTCCGGCATATAAGATGACCGGGTGTATAAGACGACCCCCTAATTTTACAGTTAAAACATAGGTTTAGGCCTATATTCGCTGTATAAGGCTACAGCCTCAGAAGTGGGGGGTAGTCTTATACAGCGAATATAGGCCTAAACCTTAGTTTTAACTGTAAAATTAGGGGGTCGTCTTATACGCCCGGTCATCTTATACACCGGAAAATATGGTATATGTGTGTTGTAGGGAGTGGTTAAAAATTAATTTCTGCTATTACAATAGTTTAACATAATTAATGGAAGGAAGTAAACTATTTTTTTTTCCTCAGGAAAAGTCTTCTTAGCCAGCATGCATTGAAAAAAGCATGGAGAAAAATCTGCACACCAAGATTTCCTGTGTCTGCCTATTATTAGTTTGACTTTGGATTTTATTTTGAGAATTCTAATCTATAAAACATGGCTAAAAACAATACAACTACGTTTTACAAGTGATAAAATCAGGATTTGGCTTTTCATTCAAGTTCTCAGGATGATTTATTTCTTCTTCTGCTACTCAAACAATCTTTCTACTTGCACTCCCGATCATTTCTCTTTGTCATCTCTAGACCTTAACCCATCACTATTATTCTTCCTTCTCCTTTTTTGACTTCCCAAAATGCTTCATTTCCTTTACTCTATAAGCTTTCTCAAGTCTCTCACAATCTAAAAGAAATTCATGCTGGGCATTTCCAGAAGAATGCACATATCAGTACCTCAAACTCAATAAACTCGAAACGAGTTATATATTATCCATTGAATCTAATATCTGGTAATTACTTGTCAATGCTCAGCATTATTATTCAGTCAGTTATACAATGTAGAAATCTAAAATTTCCCTTTAGATATATATTTTTAAAGATTTATTTTTTATTGTTTTTGACAGAGACAGAGCGAGACAGACAGAAAGGGGAGGGCCTAAAGCAGTCTCCACAGTTGTGCGTCCTCAGTTTTCAACATGGTTTAATTTCACAGAGGTGAGCAGGGGCCGTGCACGGCAGGGACCAGGTTGGGGGCCTCCCACATGGGAAGCACACCCCAGTTCAGCATATGGGCCTGCACGGGCTGAGGCTGATATTTGATTCTCGGTCCCCAGGGCTGCAAGGCAAGCACTTAACCCACTGAGCCATCCCGGCTCCCCTCCCAAACCAAGGCTTTACTATCTCCCATATTTATCACACCTAATTAATTACAAGTCTTATATATTTTATCTCCTAAATTTTTCTTAAATCTATACCCTTGCTATTCATCTCCATAGCCACTACTATAATTACAATCTTCTACATCTTTTTCTCAGAATATGGGAAATGTTCTTTCTGATCTTACTGATTGACCCATCTCCATTATTATACTCCTTCAATCCAAATTTACAAAGATAAACCAATAATATGAGCTTCCTGAATAAAACGATCAAGTTGCTCCTCATTTTGTTGCGCTTCTCAAACTTTTCCAACAATATACTCCAAATGGGCAAATAATGGCTTGTCATGTACTTTAAAGTTTGTACAATCCTATTCATAATATCTCCATTGTTCTAATTAAAAAAAAAATCTTACAATGTGTTTAAGGAAATCTTCTTTTCAGTAATCCAGTTTTTTGCTTGTATACCTGAATTTATCATGATTAGACTAAGAGCTGCTTGATTTGAAGGAATCTTTCTTTTTCTTCTTTGTTTCTTTAGCATGGTGGGTATTGTCAGATCCATAGAATTGAATACATAGTATGTAGTCCAATGAATGAGGAAAATGAAAACAAGATAATGCTGACCAATAGAATATTAAAATCTCAAGTTAGAAGACATGTTCAGATATTCACTCATATTTGTACTTCTGTCTGCACCTGCCTAATAGGAAGGTGGTAATCATTGTGAAATAAACCTCATCTACTCTGCATCTTTGCTTGTTTATTATCTATATTTTTGGTTTCCTTGTTTGGGTTCTATATAACTGTCCCTTCCCTTTCAGGTTTTTCCTTTTATTATAACATGCATGTTCTCTTTTTCTACCCTACTCATAGAAGTGGCGATTAAAATAATTTGGTGGGGCAAACATATTTGGTAGTCTCCTGATAGGTTTTAACTACTTCTTCAGTAACAGAATTCCTCATTTTGGATGGGTTTATAGCTACTGAGAATACAGATGCAGTCCCTAGCTATCATTATAAGCTAGGAGTAGCTAAATAACTACATTTACGGCGGAGATGTTCTGAAAAAATTCCAGGAAATGGCCTTAAGTGGAAAACACATCCTTTATCTGATCTTTCTTCCTGCTGACTGGAAGGTGGACATGATGGTATAAGACCTGAAGGAGCCATCATAAAACCATAGAAATCTTCATATTTCATCCATACAAGAAAATAATTAAACACTACCTCATATAAGTGACTGTTCTTTTGCACTTTCTGTCTGTTGTAGCTGAACATAATCCTAATGCATCTAAGAGAAATTTGTTATTTTAAATGATGTCACCTGAACTTCTTTTAGAAGAGATTCAGTGCTTAGATGTTGAAAGCAAATACCTCTGGAATCTTGAAGTTGGGGAGAACTAATCAATATAAGAAAGAAAAATAAAAAAGAGGAAAAAGATAGGAAAACGTACAGAAGAAAAGAAACATAGTGAAACACAATGGGAAAATACAAAGTGATTCTATTAAAGTCTATCCTGGGGAAGCCGGGATGGCTCAGTGGGTTAGGCGTTCACTTTGCATCGCCGGGAACTGAGGATCGAATCCCGGCCCCGGCCCGAGTGGAACCATATGCTGAGCTAGGAGCTCCCCCCGTTCAGTTCTCTCTCTGTCTCTATCTCTGTATCTTTCTCTCTCTCTCTCTGTCAAAAATAAAAATAAATAAAAATATATTTAAATAAATAAATAAATAAATAAAATAAAGTCTATCCTAATACCACAAAAGTCTTGATGTGACTGGAATAGGAGGAAATTTGATAGAGGCAGAGCTGAGGCAGTTTGCCTGTAAACAGGGCAAAACACTTAGAGACAAAGAGAAAGCTCTGGAGGCTTTCTGAGACCAACATGATGTATTTGAGATTTTACAAGCCATGAAATTGAGATTCAGTCCAATATAGCTATATATAGTGAACTCTCATATTTAATTCTCATGCTTAAAAAAATTAGAAAGGTGATTAATTTCTAACAAAACAAAAACAGAAAGGCATTATTAAAATTATTAGCTGGAAAACTCTGAGTTGGCTTGATGACCACCTGAACCTGAAAGTATCAAGGCTATAAAATGTCCTTCCACATAGGAAGAAAGTATCATGTAGCTGCACACACACAAAAAATGTCTGTATTCACTTATATAAAATAAACTTCAGGATATATTAGTAAATTAAAAAAAAGAAGAAAGCAAAATCCAAAAGTTTACATGTATATGGAAGAAGCAAAAATAAATATATCATATCTATTTCTTTTTGCAAGAGACATACAGTTTATGCATTTTTGACTGATACTTTTCTGAAGTGACATTATCTCATCTCATGTTGCTATGAAAATTATTAATATTAATTTTGACGCTCATCAAATGGCCTATCCTGCTGATTAAGCCTTTATTAATGCTTCCTGCCGAAATCAATTTTTTATGTATTTATTGCGAAAACCAGGTTTCCCTGCTATTTCTTCTACATTTATTGATAAGCTACTGAAATAATTTTCTCCTATTTATTTATGTATTTATTTTCTTCTTATCTCATTTGCAAGTATGTATGCTTGCTTGCCCACTGCTCACCTCCTGCTTGTGGCCCGGTTCCTAACAGTTAGGTGTTAGGGACCCCTGGGTTAGAGAACCCATCTTGTCAGGGTTCCAGCTAGACAAACTGGGGCTAATTAGCATCAAACTATGTAAAATATTAATAGTCCTATTGAGTAAATTAAGAACCTGTGAGTTTATATTGAAAATAAATACATCCATACATGTATCCAGGTATGCATAAATAAGCATATAAATATAATAAATAACTTGTAGAGAAGGGAGCTTAATCATTTCAGTATTGCATTAACTAATATATAGAGAAGAAAGAATATAGTTAGATAACTATCTTACAGCCAATATAATATGAGTGTGATTCTGGCAGGAATCATTAATATATGCTTAACAGTAAGAAAAGGATATTTGATAGACATATACATATTCTCGTAGAATCTCTCCTTAAATTAGTTATTAATTACAAAAGGAAAAATCGTAATTATAAAGTAGATAAAACGGACTTTTTAACCAAGTGATCAAAATGAACATTGCCAATAAAATGACAAAGGAACCTCCTAGGCCTCCATCGTGATGTTCTGAGGACAGAGCACCACTTAAGAAGCTTGTGAGCTGGAAATGCATAACCTGAATCTAATCATGAGGAAACATCAGACAAATTCAAGCTGAGGGGTATCTATAAAATAGGAAATTTCAATGTTATGAAAGTCAAAGAGATGCTGAGGAACAGTCCCAGATTCAAGAAGCCTAAAGAGACGTGAGACTATCATTGTATGACCTGGATACATCCTGTACTGAAAACAGTCCTACACCAGCATTATTGACACAACTGCATAAATTGAAGTAGGGGTGGCAGGTTACAATAAAATGCTGTATTCCTGTTAAATTTCACAAATTTATGAGTTTTCGTTTTGATGAAGTTATTTTATTTTATTTATTTATTTATTTATTTATTTATTTAGACGCAGAGAGAGAGAGAGATACAGAGACAGAGAGAGAACTGAACTGGGGGAGCTCCCAGTTCAGCATATGGTTCAGCACAGGCCGGGGCCGGGATTTGATCCCCAGTCCTCGGCGCTGCAAAGTGAGCACTTAACCCACTAAGCCATCCCGGCCTCCCCTGATGAAGTTATTTTAAAATACTCTTTTTCCTAATAAATGCAAATTGAAAAATTCAAAAGATAAAGTATAACGATGCCTGCACATACAGAATGGATTGAGAGAGTGTCAGAGATAGAGAGTCAAGGACAGCGAGATATCACAGAACGTAATGAGCTAATATTATAATGTGTAATATTGCCAAAGGAGATTTTATTCTTGCAACCTATCCAGAGCTTCAATTTACAATTTTTAGGAAAATTTTCATTCCTTTAGCATTTTATTTTAAATTAGTATCTTTTTATGAGACTAGAGAAAATGGTAAGAAGGTAAGACATGAAAGGCGATTCAATTACTGGTTGGTCAGAAGGAAGAAAGAGGGGTCAACTTCTGCAGAAGGAAAACTAGTGAAGTTTCCTATTAAACAAGGACAAAATCATGGGCATAGTGGGAACAAGAAGGAAAGAATAGGTTATAATAAAGAAATTCAACATGGAATACAAAGGATTAGAAGAGTGATTCAGAATTTCTCTAAGCACTGACAAGTACGTTATAAGTGTGCATATATCAATTTTGATTCTCTACCAGAGTTGGAAAGTTTGGTAGTTCTAAATTCCACCTAACCATGTATGGAAAACTAAAATGGTCTTTTTCTAACTAAATCTAAATATATAACTCTCAACTTTTAAGTTCAATTTTGTCCAATCCAATTCAGAATTTCTTAGTATTTTCAGGTTTCTCCCTTTTCAACTATACTTTTTTCCCTAGTTGTGATCAGAACAGATGGGAGTGAGTGTGGGGTGATCTATATGGTGGTGAGGGCATGAGAGGAATCAAAGCAATATTAACATGGTAACTCAGATTTTCCTTCTTTATCAATCTGGTAAGGAGCAGCTTAACTTGTCAGGCTTGATTCCCACATCAACCACTGCTCAGCTGCCACTCCTTCCCTCACTTGCCCAAACAATCATCACATTGACATCCAGCCAGTTATTTAATAGACTACCAGGTCACTGAGGTTACTCTTTCTCTTCTTTAGACTTAAGACTTCTCTGGTTCCACCGGCCCATGCTTAAAGCTTTCCTTCATATATATGTACATACATATATATTTGTTTTGTTTCGTTTTGTTTTTATGACATGGTCATTTTATAGTAATCTATTACAGCCCACAGGATCATCAGAGGATGGAGGCAGGGCTATCTCAGACACTTTGTGAATACATTTTTCCTCTTTTGTAACTCTTCTTTGTTGATCTAGGCTAGGGGAAAGTGGAAGCTGGTCTCTAGCACCCTGTAGTCCTCCTTGTTCTTTCCTCTTCTGTGTGATTTTTTGCACAGAGCTGTCAAAATTATTTTCTTTTGTTGGAAAACCTGTTCTTATATAATCAACATATACCTCCTATATGCCCAGCATATACACACAGTCATCCAATTTTTTAAAACATAATTATGCTCTGAGTTCACCAGATTCCTAACTTTGAATTAAACAAATTTTTGTTTTAAAAATATCTTACCTTTGAAATTCTCAAATTATCTGATTTAGTAGATATCTCTCCTGGTTTTTTGAATTTTACAAAATCTATTAAGATACTCTATGACTTCCTGTTTCCTGTGCTTATTTTGTGTGCTTTCTTTTTCAGAGAGGATAAAATCTCTTTAGGCATGTCAGCCATTAAATCAGTGAAGTCTAGGAGCATATATTAGAAATAGCAATAACAACCTTACTTTAATATTACCAAAGTTTTATGCCATTTGTCAATTTATAATGTAGTTCCTGTCCACCAATGTATTTTTGAACTCCTACTTCTGCCAGGTAATATAAAAAGTATAGATAAACCACAATTTCAATCCTCTCGGTATGCATGGTAAAGAGAAAAAGAAAATGTGTTCACAGCAGTCCAAAGGATGGATGTAAAACCAGTCACAGTTGGGGAGTTCTAGTGAGGGGCAGCATAGGAGTTAACTTCCAGAAGAATTCTGATACTCTTGAATTTCAGCCAAGACTGCTGGAGAAGCCAGTGCACCCTAAGCAGGGCTTGTGCAGTCTGGAAGTTTCTTATAATCCATAAGATATATGGCTTCGGAGTTCGTTTCATCAACCTACCTCTGAGCACTACTGAACAGCAGTGATAGAAACACAGCCGCAAGAAATACTGTCCTGTACTATAACTGCTCTGGCAACAATGAAACAATATTCATCATAGCCCAGCTCTACTGAGTTGCACATGTGCAGAAAATAGAAGACAGCAGGCTACCCAACTGCTGCTGCAAAGTGAGCAGAAATGGGGGTAATTACAAGCAGAGAGGGCAGCAGAAACATGTTAGGGATTCATAGCAGCACAGCCTCAAGCAATGTTGCATAACTGAATAGATGAGAAGGGGCATGCTGCTGAAGGAAAGAAAGAAGAAACTTGCACTTAAAAATAGATTTCTGATGAAGCAAGACAGTATAATGCGCCTATATTCAATTCTATTAATTTATGGTTTTAAGTAACAAAGATGAATAGGTCTGTCAGACACTTTAGAAAGTGTACATTTATCTAGCATTTTGAGTTGTAGTATAGTAATTTTTACTTATTGTTTTCCTAGTTAAATTAACAATTATTTTGTATTACAAAAATAATTCTATTGCATTTAAGTTGTTGAAAATTAATTTGAAGGGGAAGATAGTGTTTCTCTCTCCCTCACACTCTTTCTCCCTATTTCTCTTTCCCTCTTTCCCTGTCTCTACTTGGAATATTATGTTATAGCAGAAATCAGGAAGAAATCTGAGGATGGAGGTGAGAGATTACTTTTGCTTATATTGTTACAGCATTACCACAAAGTAATAAACCTGCCTTTGAGGGTAGCTTAAGGGACTAATTCTTATTATTTCAGATATGCATATTTATTTATTCAATTCCTCCTACAAGTATTTACCCAGTATTGTTAGCATACACCGTGCTACCTACCATCACTGCAGACCAGTGATGCCGACAGACACTATCGGCATGCATAATGGAAGCTTTTATTTTTCCTTGCAGATTTTAGCTCTAGGTAGGTAAAGGGAGTAAACTTATTTCCATTCAGGCAGTGTTGCTCATTCCATATAACAAGAAGTACTTAGCTCTCACTAAAATTCTGGCAAACATCCATTGAATCTTAGAATCCCTTTCAGAATTACAATGACTTTAGATACAGAATCAACAATACATTATTATGATGAAAATATCCTTTTCCCCCTCTGCTTGTAGAAAATGTTGTCACAAAGGTGAGCTAAAAGATTGGAAATGAAAGAAAATGTAAGGGAATAAAATAGCAAGTAAATAATTAGAATGGATAATTTAATTTAAAAGGATTATGATGGCACACAGAGGCTTTCCAAGGTCATATCTTTAGATAGTTCAGTTTCAGTGTATATTTTGGGCTGATTCGATTAAAATCATTTAAAATTTTGCAAGATGGCTGTTTTTATTCACGATAGAATTAATGAGGTGCAGTTTAATTGAACTACCTGGAAAGTGAGTGAATTTGATTCAAAATGTACATAAACAATTATTCCATTTATGTTAGCTGAATACCATTCAATTCAGTGATGATTTTATGCACATTCCAGGTTCCCTATTAGCTTTGCTGCTATTGCCTCAGTGGAAACATTCACAGGTTTCTATTGAAGAGGGGAATTATTGAAAAAGAGAAGAAAACAAGTGAAGGGATGCTTTCCTCCCATCTGTCTGTAACCCGAGGGGCTTTATTTGCAGCAGCTTTGAATTAGCTTCGAAGCATAACACTTCCACTTTCTTTTTAATAAAAAGGATTATTTTCATTTCCTAATAAAACTTCCTTCCAGCTCAGTGCAGGGAGAACTTTTTAGATTCTACAAAGATCAAAGGTCAAGACTATACATCATTTTTTTTTTTTCCAAAGTCAGTTTTCATTGCCTGTGAGTTTTATTATTCAGCTGACAGTGGACAGGTTTCAATTCTAATGGATCTAAAGGAATAGAATTTTTTTTTAAGTGTAATAAAATGCTAATGGAGAAAAAAAAATCACTCTTTAGAATGTACTGAGCTATTTCCTTGCATGCTTTTCTTATTAATTACTTATTTATTTATGCATGGACCAATAACGCTATTTTTTATTTCATTCTATAAACCCCTCCCCACTCCGACTCCCCCCCCCCATAGAAAAAAACAATAACTCCGTTTTGGAATGTAATAGTTAGAGTAAAAACCATCATTCAGCTGAACACTTATTCTAGGGCTTCTTGTTTACGACCCTTGAATGAGATTGCCATCCTGAGTGGAGCAGATAATAAGTCAGAACCTGTCAGCCTTATTAAATTTGGCTATAGTCTCCTTATCCCATTGTTGAATGCTTCCTGGTTGAAATCAATCGCATGAGAATCAGAATTATTCTTAAGGTGATTGAAATAATACCCTGTGCTGGCAAGCTCTCACCCCATGCTGGTTTATTCCTTAATTGAAAACCAAATTCAAAATTATAATTTTGAAGAAAATATTTCAGTGTAAGAAGATTAATGTGTACAGTTTTTTATTGCTATGTCTCTATTGGTAAACAAGAAATAAAATCTTTTAGCATTTTGCAAGTACACAAAATTTTTTAGGTTGTGAAAATTCCATTTAATTACCCTTCTTAGACTAATATACACTAACAAGAGAATTAATTATTATTGTTTGTTTGTTTTTTTACAAGCACATCGTTCCTGTATACACTTTAACATTCAAAATCTAGGAAAAAATTTAACTCTCAAGCAAGATGTTCAATTTTATCAAAGTTATAGTGGATGTTGGTTGGGTCCATCAGCTTAACCAAAAATTATCTTCATTGTTTTTGATATCTGTATGATCTATCAATACTTATTCCATACTCAAGTGAAATAATATTGTCCTCAAAAATGTGTGTTAAATAGATTTTCACCTCTATCAGGCCTTAATAAATAATGTTATTTCCTTTCACTTTGTCACAAGGTGTTAATTTGCAATCATATAATCATTTATTTGAGCCCTTAAGATTTTCCACAATTTTTCTAAATCAGTATTAATATATGGAATTGATAAAGCAACACAATTCTTATAAGTGTATAATTCTAAACAAAATAAAAAGCTTTTTCAGAAAACTCACCCTGTCTTCCTATTCATATGCACTCCTGGTGAAACAATATATAATCTAAATGTGCTCATTTTATTTCTGCTCATTATACTAGGCTACAGAAACAATTCCCTAATGTGTCACCTGTCCTTGAACTCCATTGCTCACAACCCCTGCCTCCTTACATACTGATACTACTAATATCAGATTTTGTCCATGATTGTCAAAATCAGAGTACTACTAGTCAGGCATTCAAGGTTGACCTCAATCTTTGCCAGATCTCCTTTTCTGATCATACCTTTCTGTTCTCTTCTGCACAGTCTAATGCAAAAAGACAAATCGTGCAGCACACCATTTTGCAAGAACCCTGTGCCTTCTTCAACGGCATTTTCTATACCTGTAAATTACTAATTTCCAATTATTGGAATAACAATTCCATTAAGCCTTGCTCAGATATGATCCATATGCAGGTATTTTCCCCAAGCAAAAATGATTACTTTCACTTTTGAACCCCAATATTTTGGTTGTGCATGATATATAAAATTTAGCATATTTCATTTTTCAAATTTTAAGTATATGTTGTAGTTCTTTTTTTTTTTTTTAATTGAACTGGGGACCTCACCGCACTCGAGAAGCACACCCCAGTTCAGCATGTGGGTCCCCTGGGCCGGAGCCGGGACTCGATCCTTGGTCCTCGGGGCTTCAAAACGAGCGCTCAACCCTCTGAGCCATCCCAGCTTTCCCTTATGTTGTAGTTCTCTTTCTCAGTTGAAATTTTCTAAGGATAAAGACAATGTTAATTTCTTTACATTTTAGTAGCTTTCAATTTGTGCTTTGTGAATAGTACTTTCAAAATAGTATCTTAAATATATTATTGTCTTAATTATTTAATCAGTGTATTTGACAATGATTACTGAAGTACCTGAGAAATTAATATAAAATCACAAAAACAATAATGATACAAAAACTGTATTAATATTAATACATTTTGAACAACTATTCTGCATCAGAAAAAAATTTTAGGGGAAGCTGGGGTGGCTCAGTGGGTTAAGCACTCACTTTGCAGCGCAGGGGACTGGGGATCAAATCCCGGCCCCGGCCCATGTGGAACCATATGCTGAACTGGAAGCTCCCCCAGTTCAGTTCTCTCTCTGTCTCTGTATCTCTCTCTCTCTCTCTATCAAAAATAAATAAAAATGTATTTAAAAAATAAAATAAAATAAAAAGGGTTTTCTTTAAAAAAAAAATTTTAGTGTTTTATGTTTAGCAACTCACACTAATTCTCAAAAAAAATTGAGATGAATAGCACTATTCTTATTTTACAAATGAGGATAGTGATTGCTAAGTAAATGACCTTTTTAAGGGGCACAGCCATAATAATTGGGAGAGCAGGTGTTTGAATTCAGATCAGTTTGAAGACAAAAAATAGTATGCTTAATTTATATCCAGGAAATAAAATATTATACACAGTCTTTGAAAAAATCTTTAATGGAAGGATATACTAAATCATAGTTTAAAAGCTGATAAGTAATTTATCATCTAAATCCTGGAAGTCCAGAGAGGAGTGGTGGGTGGGGAAATCAAGGTAAATTGATATGATTCAAAGGTACCATGTAACATATAAGTATTTGAATGGTCTTGGAAAAATAAAACTTAAAGATGGATAGCAATATGATATGTAAAAATGATAATATACTTCCAATGTTATCCATTTCATAAATAAAGGCACAGATGATTTAAGATTAGGTATGTTTGTGAACAATAACAGATGTCACAGGAGATAATTCTTGTTTAATCTAGTCTAAATGTAAAATGGCTCTTTCACCTAATACAAAGTAATAAAGATATTACACCCACATCTGTTGTAATTCTGATATAAATATTTGTTTCAGATACCTCTATTTTTAAGCTTTGGTTTGAACATAAGAAGCTTTGAAAATGATGGATAAATTCTGCCTTAGTCTCCTAAGGCTGCCATAACAAACACAGCATACTGGGTGGCATAAATAACAGAAATGCATTTTCTCACAGTTCTGGAGGTTAGAAGTCCAAGGTTAAGGTGCTAGTAGTGTTGGTTTTGGGTAAGACCTCTCTCCTTGGTTTTTAGATAGCTACCTTCTCACTTGAATTCTCACAAAGCCTTTATCTCTGTGTGCAAATGTGAAGAAAACCTCTGTCTTTTTTCTTATAAGGACACAATCCTATCAGATTATAGCCTCATTCTTATGACTTATTTGATCCTCATTACCGTACCTCCTTGTAGGCCTTATCACCAAATATAGTCACATTGAAAGTCAATGCTTCCAACTTATAGATTTGGGGTTTGAGGGACACAACTCAGTGCATAGCAAGTCCAGATGTTTATGCTGTAGAGAGACTACATATAGCTTTGGAAAAGAATGATCTCTGAAAACACACACATACACACACACACACACACACACACACACACACACACTTTTTTTAAGTATAAATATATTTCTTCTCTATTTCCAGGAAGTGTTTTGAAAAAAATTACATGCTAAAAGACTAAAGTTATTCTATAATATGAGTCTATAGTTGTTCACTAAATATTCCTAAGAATCAAGGAAAATATTAAAAATATGGAAGTCCCAAATAGTTATTTACTGTTTAGTGTCAAATATTTAAAAAAAAATCCCATTTCTTTTTTATAAGAGTTAAAGTCTGATAATATATATAATAAATATCAATCAAGTTATATGAATATTTGAAAATTATATATTTGCAAAAAGCTTTTTAAATATTTCCTTACAAACTGTTGAAAATTTCAAGATTATATTACAGAGTCGAAATGATCTTGGTGCTTATATAATTAGACTCACAGACTGCCTAAAAACTAAAAAAAAAATTAAAATTATCTACCTCTTTAAAACATGGAAACATCTCTGACTTTATAATTTTGGGTATAACACTTTTGATTTATTTTTCCTTTTTCTGTCCATATAGTATCAATGATTTACTAAATTTAAAATAAAGCTCAGATGGAAATACATATCTCAGTATTAATCTCTTTCTATGGAGTCATAACCATTAAAAAACTAAACTATACTTTAACCAAATTTAATTTTGCTTAGCCATGTATGCAGCATTAATTTATCCTAACTCAAGTATTCCTTAAAAAAAAACGTAACTTAATGATATTTCCAATGTGAATGGAATTAATAAGGAATGAAGTGTTCAAATTAAGCTGTTCAGTTTTCTTCCTGAGTTCAATGTCTAATTTAATCTTATTTCATTCTGTTGAAACAAAAGATAGAAAGAGCATAACATTGTGAAGACCTTAACTTGATAGTGATTTGGAGTGACATTTTATCAATACATTTTTCTTTCCTTTTTTTTTTTTCTTTACTGTCATTTTTAGTAGTTGTGTTCTTTGTTTCATGATTAATGATATTTACCATTTTTAGGGATGCTTCTACACTATCAAAAGATAAAATAAAACTATAAAAATTTAAATCCTACAAATTTTGCATTTCACATAAATTAGGCTGAGTCTAACGAATAATTTACCTTAGCTTAACAAATTCTCTATAAAAGTTTGTAGTAGTAATATGTACACAATAAAAAAGACAATAGTTTTAGCTTTATAAGAGAACTGCTTTTAAGCATATGAGCATTCAAGCTCAATTTATTCTCTCTTCCTCTACCATAGCTTATAAAATAGTGTTTCATCTTCGTGTAAGTATGTATATATATATATACATATATGTATATTATACATATATATTTAATTTGACATCTATGTATAGGATAACATTTATTAAACTGTTGCCAACATTTCTCCATTCCACTTTATTACAAGATTTTGTTCAGTATTTCCCTCTTACATTCTCTCACAAGAAGATCCTTTCTAATAATGTATTAGAGAATTGTACATATGAAACTGATGTTATTAACCAATATCACCCCAACCAATTCAATTAAAGAAAGGAGTTTCTGTCTAGTTTTAGGGGATCTTTTAGTTTTGTGATCTAGAAAATGGAATAAAGGATGGGTGGGAAGACCATGTGGGAAAAGAAATAGGGACTCTGGGGAAAGTTTACAAAGGATTTTGAGAACTGACCATCAGAGAGAAAAACAAAAACAAAAACAAAAAAAAATCCAGAAAAGAGAGAATTTAAGTGAACTCTGCTGTGGTGTTTGCAGATCATTAATGTTGTTTAGGGCATGCAAAGAAAGAACCTGATTAAGGTAAATTTTTCATAATTCTTTTTTTTTTTTTTAAGATTTATTTATTGTTTTTGACAGAGAGAAAGATTGTCAGAGACAGAGAGAAGGGGGAGGGCCCAGAACAGTCTCCATAGCTGCACATCATCGGTTTATCCACATAGTTTCATTCCACAGGTGGGCAGGGCTGCACAGGGCAAGAACTGGGCTGGGGTCTCGTCCCAGTAAGAACTGAACTGGCGGCACTCCCCATTTCAGCATATGCGTCCAAATGGGCCGGGGCCAGGATTCAATATTCGGTCCCCGGGGCTGCAAAGTGAGCGCCTAACACACTGAGCCATCCCGGCTTCCCCCAGATTTTCATAATTCTTGTTGGATTGTCTTCCTGTGTTCACAACACTTGTTTAATATTAAAACCTATCAGAAAACACTACACCCATAACAAAACTGCAAAGAATTAATTAATATTACGGTTTTACTCACAAGGCAATTGAACCTCTATATATTTTAATAATAATTCTATGGTTATTTGGCCAGTACAGGCATTTCACTCTGAGCTTATATATCTCTTAATACCATTTTCCTTGATTACATAATTGGTTTTGGTTAAATGACTTTATAAAACGCAAAGTATACATAATACTATTTCATCAAGAAAACAATGATAAGAACAAAACCAAATAGAATTTCTTTAACTACTTCATATTGTTTAGACACATTTTTAAATTATCATTTTAAATAACATATGCTGCTGCTATTGGAAACTATGTGTGTTCCTCATAAATAAAATGTGTGTATTGGGGGTGGGATGGCTCTTTCATCGCCTTCTTGCCTACCAAGGCAGCTGCGGACTGTTGAAGCAACTCAGAAGCTTCTGCCACTGAATTAAGAGAAGACAAATAAGTTTATTTCTTAAAAAGTTAATACATATTGTGTGCAGTGTTTCAGTTAGGAATACATTTAGCTGTGAGTGGCATAAAACTCAATATCAAAGGGCTTAAAGATGATGTCACAGTAAGCTATTGCCTTGATTCTGCTGTGAAACAAGCTACCCAGAAACTCAGTAGCTTAAAAAAACATCCTTTATTCACTAGTATACAAATAACTATGCATCGGAGAGATCATCAGCCCTTCTGTAGGCTTTGCTGCTTATGGAAGACGGAATCCAGTTCAGCTCCAAGCACCTTTCATTCTCACTGGAGCAATGAAAAAGACAAGTCAAGTTGATGACACATAGAATAAGATACCAAGTCCACCTTGCCAAGCACAATAACAGCATCTGCTTAAATCAGGTCTGCCAATAACTCATTTATCAGAATAGAAAGACTGACATGCTTACTCTTGGTTGTAAAGAGTCTGCATCAGGTAGTCTGGCTAGTCAAGTACCTGGCTACATATCACTGGTCTTTGTGATGAGGGAGAACTGGAGAAATGGGTATTAGGAACACACTCAACAGTCGATACTGCAATGGCTGGACCATGTGCTTGTCACAGAATCTCCAACAAATACGTAAGTCAAAAACTGGACTATGACAGTAAAATCATATCATGTAAAAACAAAACAAAAAGTTTACGGATGTTAAGATACAAATTATTTTTCTTCCTTAAGGTGAAAAGAGTATTCTGACAGTAGGAGTGAACACCTCATTAGTGCAAGTTCTTGGTGTCTGTGGATTTTATAAAAAGACTTGTGGAAGCGTTATACCCCCAAAGAAGTTGGTGGAGTATTAATTGATTCTTCTAGAAAGTGCATGTGTGTAGGTGTGTGTGTCCAGGATGTAATATTTTCTTGGTGGTTCTGTACATCTTAGATGTCTTCCTAGTTATATAATTATTTAAGCATATGAATCTGTTCTTAATTGGCAACAGATTATTTTCATGGTAGTTCTGAAAGTTCAAGACTCTTCAATACATAACCCGATTATATCAATCACTTAGTTTGGCTTCAGGAATTACTATTCACATATCAGGAAAAGTGACTGAAATCCTTCAGTCACTTTTGTAACACTGCAACACTGTGATCCTAGAATTACAACAGCAAATTCTTATGAAGACTATTGTAGAAATAATGTCTATTCAAAATTGTCAAATGAAACTCTAGTCCATCCATTCTAAATTATAGCCTTGCATTATGATACACTATCAAAGACAATATTGCTTAGACTAAGAAAATATATGTATATATGTGTGCATGTGTGTATGCATGTAAACTTGTGTAATAGTATCAGTATATGTTAATGAAAATAGATTATCTATAGAATGTATGAGAGAGATATCTGGCTATCCCTCCATGAAGTCCAGTTTTCGTCCCCTGACAATAAAATGAAGGGCTCAACAGCTTCTTTTATCCCTGAGAATAGTTTTACACTCACACACATGCACAAACACACACACACACACACACACACACCTATATTGTACAAAGTTTTTTTGGGAGATGATAGTTTTATATCCCACAACCACCATGGAAAAAATACATTTCTATTATGACGCTTTTCCTCACACTTCTTTTCAGCTCTATTAGTAGAAGAAAGTTACAGGCCTTGATTTTTCCTATTCCCGGGTGGGAATCTTTGCTTCTATCTGTTTTTCTTTACATCCTACTTCTGCATTCTCTTGACAAAGAAGTCAAGAGGGGTCCTGGTGGACACTGAATATATTCAACATTTCCCAATGCAAATCCATGTGTTTCAAAGTGGAAAATGTTTATTGTTACAACATAGAACCTACTATAGTGGGTTTGAAATTCACATTCAAGGGCCAATGCTGGTTGAGAATGAAGTTCTTACCAATGTGTAGTGATATGGGGAAAATAAGGAATCTTCATTTCTTATAGAAGACATTGCCAATACAATTGTACACTCAATATACACTTCTCCTCCTTCCTTGCTATATATATATATATATATATATATATATATATATTAATTTTGTTTTAGCTAAAAAACTTTCCTGTTAATACTACTATATCCCCTGAGTCTTTCACAAATAGCTGATCATATGACCCATTTCCTGTCAATGAGACATTAGCAAATGTCCCCATTCACTAGACTTGGGGCTTCTTAGAAACATAAACAGAAAGTTCCATATATCTTCCTTTTTTATTTCTATTTAAGATGGGAAACAATGCCTGTTGGTAGGCCAATGTTCTTAAAATAGTGAGAACTAAATTATGGTAGAAAAGGAAAATACATAAATTTTGGTTCTTGAAAAGTGTCTTGAGCAATTCTACCCTATCTAAAAGAGATCTTCTAGATATCATTTTTATGAGTACAAGTAAATTTACAACTAGCACCCCGATAAGATTTATTTTCATGCTTCCAAAGGCACTCCTAATGCAGTATTTCTTTAAGTCAAACGTATATGTGCAGTGCTGATTTCATTTTTAGTTTTAACTTCCTTTTGTTGATGAGAATATTTACTTTTCAGAAACATAACAAAAATAGAATATAGTTTTTGATAGTTTGTCTTTTACTGTTTTATAGCAGAACCTATAATACTGAAAAGACAAACATATTCTTAAACTTTAAGTATATTTCATTAAAATAGACAATTACGGTATCAATAGGCTAAATTTCTAGGTTTCCCAAGTGCCACACCTCATCATCTTTGCCAAGTCAATTAACTCCAATTTCCAAGAGTAAAAATCATACAATACATATACAACTTATAGAATTACATAAGGATCAATTGTGGTACAAATTTTTATAAACTATGAAATGACTAAGAACTTTTTATGATATTGCCTACAAAATATGTCATAGCAATCACAAATATTTGTACATGAATGAAATAAAATCCAGCATATAAAATTTTAGTACGTCACATAATTATACTGTAATTATATTTTTAAATTTATAATCCTGTACTAGAAATTGTCAGCATAAATATAACCAGCTCATTTATTCCCTTTGTATTGTTAGAGTGGTCATCATTGTGAACAGAAAACTTGCATGTTTGTGCATAAATTCCATAATATACAGGCAAGTGGCTTAAACCAAAGTGTATTAGAAACAATGTAGTGTCTATTTGTAGTAACACTTCTACTTAGACATCAGAAGAGTAGTAATCTGATGTGTTTGCCTATCTTAGCAGTCTCTAGGGGAAAATAATATGTATGGCCACCTGATTTGCAAACTTTCACACAAAAGATGCTTGAACACACATATTGATGATGACATGGATATAAATCTAAAATCGGGTCTATGGAAGAAAGCTTACAATCAAAAAATAAAAGAATAAGTAGCAAATAACAGATTGTACACAGTCCCTAGTCAAGAGGTTGGGTTTCCTTAAACTAAATGGCCTTTATGTAGGGCATAGATGGCCTGAGTAGCTCACAAAGGATTACAATAGAGAAATCTTTACCACCATAATTCTTTACATATTTAGTGGGAAAGAGGAGAGAGAAATATATAGACAACTATATTACAGTGAAGCTTAATGGCCTTTCTGGTCAAAGATAATTACTATACAGAAAGAGAGATTTTTCTGAAGTGGCAATCTATGTGATCAAGATATACCAGACCATCATCACCAGTTGCTTGCAGTTTTTAGGGGATTGAGCCTCCATGCCAACCATATTTACCTTTCCTCATGTCATATTGAATTTATTCAGGAAATATTTAAGCTTTAATGTGCAGCCCTTCTCATTATTAGAAACTTTTTGTTAAGAATCCACTGTAAAGAAAACCCATATAATTCATTAAAGATTTAGGAAAATGTGGTACCTACCTCTGGAACAGTTCTTGAACTTTAAGGTGCCAAAGCCTTACCTGACACTCTTCTTAAACATCAGCCACTCTACGCCTGGACAGGAAAGCCCCACAGATGATTCACAGTTGACTTAATTTAGGGAGACTCATAAATGATGCTATTTAAAAAAAAATCCAATTACATGAACAAGTTAAAGATTATAAATAAAAGGTAGTACAACCAATTAATTAAATGATGTGATTTTATGCCTTCACTGACATTCAAATTAGTCACCTTATCAATCTCTATACTTAACTAGTGACCACCATTCTATAATACATACCGGTATCCAAGAATTTCTTCAGAAACTCCCTTACAATTTTGGTATCCCCCAAAGAGTAAAAACATTATCATTTTGTATATATTTCATTTTTTACAGTAGTTTAAATCATTTAGTGATGATATATATAAGCCATTTGAGAGATAAGTAAAAACTCTTTTAACAGAAGCAGAAGAATATTTGTAGGAAATAAGAGAAATGCGTAACTTTAAGGATACAAATATATTTCACATTATTTTCTAATAAACTTTGATTACGGAATCACATGATACCTTGTTGCCATTGTTATATAACAAAGCTACACTTGAAATTACACACACACTGTTTAGATGCAACACAAAGAAGCAGAAGTGAACCAAAACATGAAAATGTTAAGCAACCACCCAGCTGCTTAAACCAGCAGATCTTTCTGAATTCCTGTGGCTAAGTTCAGACTCTGCAGTTGGACTTCCTTGTTCAAATCCCTGTTCTGCCACTTATTAGCCTCATGACCTTGGGCATATTTTTGCCTGGTTTTTTAAAGTCAGAGGATTTATATGAAAATTAAATGAATTATGTAATGTAGAACACTTCACAGTTGTACTTGATAGAGTCTAACCTTACTGAATTAGTTGCATTTACTACTGTTATGGTCATCATTTCAAAAATATTTTTCAGTCTGTATTTTTCTTAAAAATCTTTAAGACTCCATAGACTATCTTCTTAACTGCTCCTGTTTGCAAGTATTAAAAAAATCAAGGGGAAAATAATCTAGTAGTAAAATACAAAGAGATTGTCATATTCTAAATACCACTGTAAGATTCCATATGCAGACACCTTAGAAAATAATGTAAGTTTGCTATTTATTTTCTCCCCAGTTTCACCAAAATGACAACAACAAACAACATAGTGAAATGCAACTGTCCTGTTAGTATTTGCTTGATTAGTCGGTTTTTGGTGTTGACACACAGGCACAACCTGAGTAGCTGAAATCACATCGGAATCATGTTTGGTACAGCTGTGAAATGGGAAGAAGCTGTTCAGAGTCCCAAGTCTGTGTGTCCATGAAAGAGTGTCTAGACATATTATCTCCTGTCCTAACATAATTATCTCCCATAATATGTAATTTCTGTATTTTCTGTTTTGAAAAAGGATGAATCTATAATTAATCATGCACTTGAAAATTGATGTGTTCTTTCCCTTGAAAAAATATAATACTATAAATTTAAGAACAGAAATTAAAATATTGTCAGAAAGAGTAAAATATTACATTTGTATTTGATATCAACACACCACAATAAAAATGAGCTAAGAGTCTTAATTCAAAGAGTGTTTTTATTTAATATATTTGTTTAAGAATATATTCTAAATTAACCCTTTTTCTAGTCCCACAGTTTAATTCATGCTTTTATTAAATGCATATTCAACTTGTTATTAATTTTCAAGTCCCCTGTGCTTCACTATAAGATAACTAAGTAATTTGTGTCTCAGAAGATTTATTATTGAATTCTTATTTATGTTAAAAACAAATTTAAACTCAAATATTTAAATTATAATCCAATATCACATAAAATCTCTTTTCAATTACTCTTTCTACTAATGTAATAAATTGTTCTGATGGTGCTAAACAGTCCACAAAATGAAACAGGACAATGTGTTCTCAATAATATAGACTATGATATATTTCTTCTGTGAAATATATAATCAGAATTGTTATGATCTAATTATTTACTGCAATATTATACTTCAAAATCATTATCACGCTGACTATACAACATCAATGTGTAAAGTTGGGTAGGATAATCTATCAGATTTATACTACTGAATTTAATGCCTAACTTATAACAGGTGTTTTATCATCATCCATAAAACGTCTATTAAAAATTAGTTGTGGATGTATTATCTGATAATAAATGAATTAAAAAAAAAACAAAACCTGACCTCTTTATTAGAACACAAGTATTGGGAAAAAAAGTAGTTTAAAATTTAGGACTAGTAAAGATACAAAATATATAAAAATATTTTGTTAATATTACCAATCTTTTGTTTTATTAGTTACTTCATTGCTGACATTAATATGTGTTCACTAGATTTATGCAATATATGAAGTCATAGTAAAGATGAGACATAGTATTGACAACTTATTTCTGGTTAATAACTTTCATATGTTCAGTATCAAAAGTGTAAAGCACATTTGAAAATACAACTTTTGTGGCATAGACTATGTCACACATTGACCATACTCTCACATGTTTTTCCTGCAATACATGATTGATATTCATCCATTGAGAGGTGGGATTTAAGTCTCCTGCACCTGAATATGGAACATGACACCATAAATTCTGAGATTAAGTCATGAAAATTGATAAAACTTCTGCTTGGTCACCCTCAAATGTGTGCTCATGGAACCCAGCCACACTCTGAGGATGCCCAGGACACACAAAGGGTCTGCATTGAGGTTTTCAAGATGACTGGCCCAGTGGGTTCCCAGACTACAGTCATCATCAATCTGTAGACGAGAAACAATGAGGCTTCAAGAGGACCCAGTCTACTATCTGACTGCAATTTGATGAGTGACCTGGACAAGGATCACATGGTCAACCCTCAGAACTTTGAGAGATGTTAATAAAGCAATTTTTTTTGTTGTTGTTTAAAGCCACCAAGTTTTATAGTGATCTACCACACAATAGATAACTGCAATATGACAAAATGACTTTTATTTCTAAGCTTAGTTATTTCAGTCTGACATCCTTTAGGTGTGTCCATTTGGTTTAACTTCATTAAACTAGTGGCTTTCCTTATTTAAAATTTAGGAAAGGAAGGATGGAACATTTATAGTGTCCCTTATAGAGTGATGCAATTCTAGGTGCAATCTCTCAAAATTCCACAATCGAATACAATATTTAAAAAGAAATTTGAAAACTTAGAACATTAGAGATATGAAACATGTAGGTCACTCTAATGTCATAATTTGATATGAAATTGTTCTCACTGTAACATCAGTGGAGAGCATTCAAAATATCAATCAATAGGAAAAATAAAAAACAACAACAAAAAATAGAGATACCCTAGAGAAGTAAGATGTTTATGACACAGTCACTGCCTTTATTTTCCTCAGATAATTTTTTTTACTTAGGACTTTTAGTTTGCATTAAAAGAACCCTGTTGTGTCAATATTATTAGTATTATGTCTATGTGATTCATCCCTATGATTTCTAGAGCTATAGTTTTTCTATTACCACTTACTCTTCCATTAAAATAATGTATTTATTGGCGATGTCTTGCTTAGGTAAGTTCATTATTGTTGTTGAGTGTTTTTGTGTGCTGTCATGAGAAAGTCAGAGCTTGAATTAGAGCAACAAACAAACATTAAATTTCCTGTTCAATTTGACCAGAATGGAAGTGAAATCAGAAACATATTAGTCCAAACTTATGGAGATAATGCCATGAAGAAAATGGCAGTGTACAAATGGATTAAACATTTTTCTGAGGGAGATAAAATGTTACAGATAAAGAGAGGTCAGGGCAGCCAATAATGAGCAGAACTGAAGACAATATTGCAAAACTTCATTGACTTTTGCCTCAAAATCACTGACTGACTGTGAGAAGCTTAGCAGACCAAGGAAACATTGTTAGACAAACAGTTCAGAAAATCTTACCTAAAATCTTGGCATGAAAAAGGTGTGTACAAAAATGGCCCTCAAGGAGCTCACCGATGAACAGAAACAAACAGAGCTGAAGTTTTCCAAGACCTTTTGGAGAGGTAAGGCATGCTGAATCATGGGTGTACTCATAGGACCCTGATGATGAAACACGGGTGAACAAATACAACCCTGAAACAAAGTGTTCCATTTGCACAATGAAAGTTAGTCAATTTTGCA
Source organism: Craseonycteris thonglongyai (assembly GCA_004027555.1). Lineage (NCBI taxonomy): Eukaryota > Metazoa > Chordata > Mammalia > Chiroptera > Craseonycteridae > Craseonycteris > Craseonycteris thonglongyai. The sequence goes on from PVKE010021795.1 coordinate 23,906, forward strand.
TGACCAAAAATGTTCTATCAGTCCAAATCAAGAGTCAAAATGATGTTGGTAACCGTTTTTGATACCAGAGGGATTGTTCATTCTGAATTTGTACAAACTAGACAGCACTGAAAGCACTGAATTTGTACAAACTGGAAGCACTGAAAAGGCTATGTGAATAAGTTAGATACAAATGACCTGAACTTTTCGCCAACAACTTATGCCTCTTGTGTCACAACAAAGCACCAGCTCATATGGCACTGTCTGTGAGGGATTTTTTAGCAAGTAAATAAATAACTGTATCAAAACATCTTTCCTACTCACCTGATCTGGCCCTCATTGACTTTTTTCTTTACCCAAAGATAAAGAAAATACTGAAAGGAAGACATTTGGATTACATTCCTGATGTCTGACATCAAGGGTAATAAAATGATGGCTTTGATAGGCAATCCAGAAAAAGAGTTCTAAAACTGCTTTGAAGGTTGAAGTAGGCCTTGGCATCAGTAGTTTCCCAAGGGGACTACTACAAAGGTGACCATAGTGATATTCAGCAATGAGACAAGAAGCACTTTTTCTAGAATAAGTTTGTGAACTTAATTGCCAGACTGTGTTTTATATTAATTTACCCAAAACCATCTGGATTATAAATGCAAAAAATTAAGTGATATTTAAAGCACATGTATAGCAAATAAAATTACATACTTGAACCATTAACATGGACCCACAGGAAGAACAGCCCCCAAATCTGGATAACTTTCTTATTCATTGGTGATATATTTTCAGTAATATAGATAATGAAATAATTTACCCAGAAATAATATGGCAGAGTAGAGAAAAATCACAATGCTTCACTCACAGATCTGAGTTACAACTATTTTGTAACTATATTGTGACAATATTAAGAGTAAGAGTGGTACTATAAAAATTATTCTAGGATAACAGCATAAACCCAAATGCCCCTGGGTAATCTAGGTTATATATTCAACCCAGTCATAATCCTTATTTCCCTTTAGTTTGATGATCTTGTACATTTATCTGTCTTCTTGACCTCAATTTTCACATCTGAAAGATGAGTAGAGTGGAGCAGATCAATATCCTACATGTTTAATACTCATTTATTATTCACTCAATGAATTATTTTTACATACCTACTCTATGTGTAACATAGCTATATGAACTAAGACTGCGATAATAAATAATACACATAACATCATTCAAGGATACTATAATTTGTGAATGTAAGCAAGCCATGAACACAACTGGCTCAATACATGGAGAGTGTCATGAACAGGACTACAGTTATTTCCCAGCGATTCCTTTTTCACTGATCATTCTAGAACCTGGATTATATTATTTCTATTATAAACAGTTGTTATCAAACTCAAAGGTGACTCCAAAAACCTCATCTTTAAGGTCCATGATTTCTACTACTTCAGCAAACTTCTTTCAATGATCACATTTCAAGTTCTGTGAGCACATGAATGTTAATTTCTATTACAAAACCTTAAATTCCAAAATACCAACAGCTGGGTTAACAATCTCATAGCAATATGTGTGAATGATCGAAACAAAAAGAAGATAAAATAGCAGAATTCACTTTCCAGGTTAATTTAGGACTTGACAAGAAATGTAAATAATCCTAATGAAAGAAAATGAATTCTAGAGATAGTGTGAATTGAAAAAACTTAATCATTCATTTCAACTATCTAGTGTAGATGAAATCAAATGTGAGCTTGGTTAGCTGAATGTCAGCAGTGCTCTTAAAAGAAAAGCCAGATAGAAACACAGGTTTAGAAAGTAAAATTATGATATCAATAATTAAAAAGGTGAGAGCTCGTTTATAGAAAATGTTTTAATCATTAGAGAATATATTACTAGATAATAAAACAATTTCTAAAGAATTCACATCTTTTATTTTATAAAATGACATTAATCGAATACTTGGTTACTTTCAACTTACAGTAACCAAGGGAAAGTTTTACTTAAATTAGATCTCAGTAATTGTTTGTAGAGGAATACTTACCATTCTTCTTGTCCTGGCATTATTCCTCAAATTTTTTTTTCCCAAAAAAGAATCATTATACCGTATTTTCCGGCGTATAAGACGACCGGGCGTATAAGACGACCCCCTAATTTTACAGTTAAAACATAGGTTTAGGCCTATATTCGCTGTATAAGACTGTAGCGAATATAGCGAATATACAGCGAATATAGGCCTAAACCTATGTTTTAACTGTAAAATTAGGGGGTCGTCTTATACGCCCGGTCGTCTTATACGCCGGAA
>PVKE010021796.1:0-26170 GCA_004027555.1 Craseonycteris thonglongyai
ACTCTTTTGTCGGGCTTTAGAAAATCAAGTTTTGAAAGCCCCTCCTTCTCCCCACCCCCATTTCTATAAATATTCACAGTAATTCCCAGGTGGTCAGGGATGAACAGATGTATAGACTATTCTGTGGAAACCAACACAATGATGAAGGTTTCAATGTCTAGTTCTGGTAGTCAGGGAGCAGAATTAGAAGTAAAACAACCACTTCTACATCTAGTAACAAAGCAAGGAATTGTTACCAGTGAAGCTGCCTCAGAGGCATTAATACACACAATGGAAGGGCTTTTATTTAATCTCATGTTACTTTGGTGTATGAGCATGGCTAATACCCAAATTAAGACATCTATTTATGCCGTTAAGGAGAATACATTTGTCCATTTCATCCTGGAGACTAGAATGGATCATGAAATCTTGATGAGATTGTAATAACGGAAGGTGAGAGTTTATAGAGCCCAGAAGGCAGAATAACAATGTAAGAGTATTTGCCCGTCACTGGCCAAGAAAAGACGGCACTATAAACATTGAACACCATATCCATTACCTGAAACACTGCACTCCAGAGTGACACAAGGGCAGTGGGCATTCTTGGCAATTTCCTGGGCATTTTCACCCACTCTTACGGCTTCATCTATAGCTGATGATTCTCAAAGCAAGCCCCAGACCTGCTAGACATTGCCACTTGGATATCCCATAAATATCTCACAATTCATACATAGAAATCTAAGTGCCTTCTCCTTCATGGCACAAACTTGGGAGTTCCTTTGCTCTCAAACACCACAGCCAATCAATCAAATCAAATTCTAGTAATTCTTCCTCTGTAATATGGCTCCAGCTCCATCTCCAACATGAATCTTTCCATCACAAATGCAACTACTTTAGTTCAGGTCTATCTCATGATTGTTTCATGAGATACATGAAATGGTTTCCCTACCTCCAACTTTGTCTCCATCAATTCATTCTTCTTCAAACCTCCACACCCCAACCCCTACCACCACCCAACTGCCCCTTTAAAACCAGAGATATGCTGGTTTTAATATGCAAAATTAAAGCCAGCAATGATTTCTTATTTCTCTGCAATGATTTCTTATTGCCTTCAGGGCTAACTCCCAAATGCTCCCTGCATGCCCATCTACCTTACATCTCAGCCTCCCACTCCTTGTACTCTACAGTCCACCATCCCTGGAGAAGCTGCTCACTCTTTTCTCACTACCTGCCCTGGCCCCTTCTCATCCCTTTTGCCTAACTGAATCCTGCTTGTCTTTTAAGACCCCACTGAGGAACCTCTGATTTGGACATCTTCCCATAGCATTATCTAACATCACACATCACATGTTGTAAAGGTTCTCTCCGATGAGGTGAGGCTCTTTGAGACAGGCACCATGCCTTGGCTCAGTAGAAATGTGATCAGTTAAAAATTCCTGGTCTTAAAAAAATTCTGGTCTTTTTAGAGTATGTGACATTTCTTGTAAAACTTTCCAATTTCTTTTTATTCAAAGCTCTCTGAGTAACTTCAAATTACTATTTCTGTACCCGGTTACCTTGATATTGGAAAGAAGTATAGACTAGAGGGCATAGGCACCCCTATATTAATAAGGCAAATTAGCCTTTGTAGAAAAGAATCTGAATGATCAAACTCTGTGCTTAATTATTCATCACATGGCAATTTCAGGGCTGCTTCTCCAGGATGAACTGATACAAATGGAGGGGCTAAAGTGTCAAAGAAAAGTCACCCTCTGGACTGTGGCACACAGCCCCAGTACTTAGGCCATGTGACCTCATCAGGGTGTGTTTTAGGTCAGACCTGTGACCTCTGGCTAACTAGTATTAGGTGGCTAGTATTAGGTATCATCACAAAGGATGTGGCAACAGGGTAAGCCCTACCTAACATCCAGCCGTGAGGCAAATGGGGGCTGGAAAGCAGAATGAAGCAGCAGAGCCTTCCGCCTTCCTCTCCATGGAAACCATTAGAACGTTCACATTTGATTTCCTACTGATACAGATGGGACCTCAGAATAAATACCTTCCATGCCTCTCACAGATGTTCAGTCAGTGGGCATCTATCAGACACAAAGGAAGCCATCTGTCTTTTGAGCACACCTGTTGTTAGGAAATCTTGAGGGTCCTTTTAGCATTTGACCCACTCTTCCCATGGCAACACAGCAGGGGTAACCTTTCCAGATCTGACCTGGGCACTTGGAGAATGAATCAAAAAGAACCCATAAAAGTAATAAAAACAAATTTATTTGCAGAAAAATAGAGGCTGTCTTCACATGTAGCAAATTAGCTCACCTACGAATGCCAAGTCTTAGCCTGGATCTATACAGACAAGAAGCCAATCGTTTCTAACTCTACTTCACAGAGAGGTTAAAAGAAAAATGTCCAACAATGAGGATTACAAAATATTAAAATGATTTATCCAGAGGGAGGAATACAATTTCTCACTCTGAAAAGCTATACAAAGAGAAAAGAACCTGTCTATTTGGGATGCCAATTGTTGACCTGCGTGAAGACAGGAATGGAAGCCATGGACTCTTACGTTCCCTCTGGGCCTGCAATTCGATCAGTCTTTCTAGTAGAAGATTGTCAGATATACCAAGTCATTCTTGTTTATATCTTCCTCTGAGTTACCAAAAAAAAAAAAAAAAAGCTAAAAACCACTGGCAGGTGGTTCATCTGACGGCCACATTTTCAGGGGTAAAAAGGCCTTCCCTCATCTGTCTAGATACCCACTGGCCATTCTGGAGGCTTGATTGACACCTGCAAATAAGAGCCTAGAACAGAATTATAAATCAAGAGAACATATATGGAGCAGCCTTTTCTCCCAACATGAACTAATAATACATTCAGGCTATCAGGCAAACTGAGCTGGTGCGTGATAATAATCATATCTTTGTCGCCAAACACTGAACACTAAGATTTTGAAAGGTGAGCAGAGGCTTCAAAAGATAAAAAGCAATGGGAAACAACAATTAAACTGCCCAAAAGGACAATGCTAGATTCTTCTATTGTTAGGGGAACACAGAAAAGATATTTCAGACACTGTTTCACTGGGTAGAAGTCTAACACTCTCATTTCAAGCTTCATAAGAGAGATTGTAAAACACCAATGAAAAACCAAAGTTCATATAATTAGGAGGAGGAGCACACTAAATTTTAAGATGCTTTTATTGATGTTTGACCATAATGACTAAAGTCCTATAAAACATGAAATCATTAATATATTTTGTATTCAGCATTTTATGTTCAATATTGCATATAGCTATTTGGATACCCTTACATCTGCTTGGTAATTACTAGCAATGAGGCAAAGTATCACCAGAAAATGCCCTGCTGTTATGAGCATGTATTATTTCAAAAACATAAATTAGAGGTTAAAATATCTATATCTGACAAACGTATACAAAATATTACATCTAAGTGATAAGGTGGTATGTTTTAACAAATTCTCAATTTGAAATAAATCTGTATTTCAAGATTTTCAAAGTACTTTTCTGACAATATTGGTTAATTGCCACAAAACCAAAAATTTTTGGTTTGAAAAAATTGGTCTGAAGGAGAAGGAATAAATTCATTTCAAATTTTAGGTGAAAAAAATAGAATGTTGACCTGAAATCACTGGCATTGCTCCTAGTAAAATCTAGTAAAATCACTGACATTGCTTCAGTAAAAGGGGAGTTTTGAAGAACAGTAACTGGGAGAATAAAGAATAAAAGAGGGAGGCTGGGGTGGCTCAGCGGGTTGAGCGCTCACTTTGCAGCCCTGGAGACCAGGAATCGAATCCCGGCTCCAACCCATGCAGACTTAAATACTGAACTGGGGTGTGCCCCCAGTTCAGTTCTTGCCGGGGCCTATGCAGGAGGCTCCCGACCCAGTTCCTGCCCTGTACAGCTCCACACACAGCTGTGGAGTGAAACTATGTGAAAAACTAATGCTGTCAACCATGGAGACTGCTCTGGGCCCTCCCCCTTCTCTCTGTCTGTCTCTCTGTCTGTCAAAAACCAATTAAAAATAAATCTTTAAAAAAAAAAAAGAATAGAAGAAAATTCTATCCCTAGGCAACCTTCTTCTCTGTCACTTTCCCCAATGTCCATGTAGTCAAATCTAGCCTTAGAGAGGACCAGAGATTCAGAAATTGTGGACAAGATCTATCCTGGACAAGTTCTTAATCAGTTCAGAAGGCATGGCCCTAATGTAAAAATCCATGCCCAACCCTGGCCTCACTTCTAGTCTGTGTCCAATCATCAGGCTATTACATGGCAGCTGAAAACCCACCAGCCACAGAATGGCTGAAGAAACTCTAGGAATGCTGTACTGTGGCAGCCTATGCAGCAGTTATAAATAACAATAGAACCCATGTGTATTGACATATAAAGTTCTCTAAGACATATTACTGGGTGAGAAAAAGCAAGCCATAGTATGATATACACATTATGGCATTATTAGTGTTAAAACACACAAATGATACTATATCTTTCTACATGTAACTGGCTTACTGAAAAATCTGACTCACTAGGATACAAATACAAAGTTGATTTATTATTTTTTTCCAATTACTGCCTTGAACTATGTTGAATCTCCATTTCCAGACCCTTCAGGATGTCAGGAGAGATCCCATATTTTACTGATCACTTTCACATATTAAACACTCCAGGTTAGTCTTATTCACTTATGCTAGTTTAACTTACCAATTTCATACATGTCCTCCCACCTAATTTAGCCTCAGCACACTGAAGGGACTTGGAGTGGGGAGGAGGCCTGGTCTGTTAATTTGGTTCTTCCCCTCCTCCCCACTCTTCTAGGTTTCTCTCTCACACCCTCCCCCTTCTCTTTCTCTCTCTCTCCTCCCACCCCCTTCTAGCACACTGGAGGATACAGGTGGAATTAGAAACTCTGCCCCTTTGGGGTCCTCTCTTGGTTGACATCACCTGGCCTTTGATGCCATTGAGTTGACAGGAATCTTTCTCAAGAAATATGAATAAGTTCTTCCTGAAATAGATGAAAAGCTCTGATTTGACCTCTTCGGACCCACCTTCCTCGTAATTCAAACCACATTCTCTCGGTGACAGAGTCTCCTTTTCTACAAGTCAGCCATCTTGGTCAGATAACAACCAGCACATTCAAGCTGCCTTCCTCTATGTCCGCTTGAGGTACAGAAAAATCCTTGGTCCTTGCCAAACCAAACAACACATAGTGGCTTCATTTAGACTTCTCTATCTGAGCTGTAAGTCCACTCCCTAAATGATGTCCAGTTGGGGAATTAGAGACCAACCTCTTCTTCTTAACAGAGAATCTCCCGATGTTAAAGAGGTTCTCTTGAAGCCTTCCTCCTTGGGCTTGGGGAGTATGCTAGAACACCTCCTCTGATTCCCCTGGCAATGGAAGAGAAGACCCACAGCACTCTCTTTACACCAATAATCATCTCTACTTCTTTTCGCATACCTCTTAAGGAGGGACTTATCTGGTGACAGTAGCAGGGTTAATTATACCTCATCTCAGAGTCTCAGACAATCCTGCAGGAGGTCCCCAGTGACTCTTCAGAGGTGCTCCCCTTCACCACCCCGTTACATAGAGTGACATGTTTGTAAAAACTGATTGACAGCATTCTTCTCTGGGCAGGGGCAGAGGATAAGACGCAGTGATAAATTAGCTTTATTTTCTACTGCTTGGGTTTTTGAAAAAAGAATGTTTTTATATATCCCATTCATTAATTTAAAAGAATATTGACTGGCCTATGTAGATATCATGGACACTTTAACCAAGGCAGCCAAAGTTGGTATTGCCCCCCTGAGCACCGTCTTGTGATAAGAACCATTGACTGTATCCACTGATACATTTTCTTGAGGTTTGATGGAAGAGTTGCACTTTCTCCAAAAGCGTAACTGGCAAGGGAAGCCGTGGAACACAGCACAGATGACAAGTCCATGGTCCCCTCTCTGTTCCACCTGCTACAAGTTTGTGTGATCATCTGCTAGACGCTGACTAATGAGAGCACCAGAAACCCTGCCAGGTGGAAGGGGCAGTCTGGCAAGAGCATACCGAGGGACACGGTGGCCTTGTTCATTCGTGCTGAGTGCCTCTCGGAGGTACTACTTGTCAGGGCTTCCTGACCTGCATTTGGAGGGCTGGGAGGGGGTTCAGTCAACAACAAGAAGCCTGGGACGCGCTCCTGTGTGTTGTTCTACATATCCAGAATAAGAGAGGCACCTCTGTTGGCAAGGAGAGGAAGTAATAAAGTCAGCTTCTACCAGGGTGGCAATGGGCACAAGAAAAGCTCTTGAGAATCTCAGTGGATATCTGGAAAGGAGAGGAGTCTCCCATCTCTAATAAGCTTCACTGACATTGGGAAGATGATACAAATGGAGATAAAAAAAAAGATATTGGAAGGTTTCATAGCACAAGTACTGTGATTTTGGTAAAGTCAAGTTTACCCTAGAGCATACAGATCTCTAAAAACTTACAATTTTTTCTCCATGACCCTGTCCTTTGATACTAAATTAAAGAGAACTGTGACTTTTTGATTTGGAAATTAAAATATGCTCTGCTTCATCCTAGTTTACCATCTGGGTTTCTATTGTGACAAATCTTTGATCAAAGACGTACAAAAGTTGGTGCTAGAAAGGAATTTTACAAACAACTCAGTGTAGCCACCTCATTTCACAGACGTGAAAGGGGGAGGCACGAAGTTAGCAGCCCAAGGGCTCGCTATGTTGCAGCAGGAGACTGTTCTGGAATTCAGCTCCTCAGACGCCCCGGCCTATTGTCTTTCACCTCTAGGGGCACAAAGGAATTGGTTCTGGAAAGTATAGTTGACCTCCATGAGTACCGGCCTTCAGCAGCAGCTCTGGACTGATGGAGAGTAAGAGTGTTTTAAATGTTTACAAGCCGACACAATTACTTTCTCATACCCAATCTCCTTCGATTACAACTCTGAAAAGCAGGCAGCACAGCCACGGTTAGGTCCATTTTACACAGGTGGCAACTGAGTTTAGAGAGATTATATAGCTTGCCCCAAATTACGCAGACAGTGTCAGTGCTGGCTCTGAAGGTACCTTTACTTCCATACCATCAGTCACAAGTCTTCGTAATTTATTTGACACAAATTTTTAACATCCTAACTGGCTACTTTGTGCCTGAACTTGATGTTTTATTTATCTCCACATGGATAAGCTACAGATCAACCATTTCAGATATGTCTGCTAGAAATTTATTATGAGAATATGGTGTATTGAAATCAACACCCAGAAATCACACTGATTCAAAGAAGTACAATATGAGCCTGCTTTTCATTTTCTTAACTTGGGCTGGACATCTTTGGGGAAAGGTTTCAACCCGCATAGACTCAGATATACCATAGGAAGAGTGTAGGCAATGCCCACAGGTAGGAGCTTCCACACCTCTCCTCCTGCTACATCCCCAGGAGCTTCTGCCTACCCCACTCATTGGCCTCCCACCCCCACATACCTCCAGAAAGGCACCCTCAACTGGTTATGTGAGCAGTACAATAAGTGAGCTACACCAGGCAGGCCTTGACCCATGGCTACTTCAGCCTCTGTCACCAACCACTTGGCCATACTAATTTCTGTCACAGGGGGGAGATTGGTCAGTGAAATCTAAATGGGCTTCTCCTATTTATTGATACAATTTCATGGCAAGAGCAATTTTCAGAGCTTATTTTCCACTCTAGTGAATCCCATGTTATTGCAAATGAATCTAGTCCTTGGTCAGTGCAATGGCAAAACACGGTTGTAAGTGCTTTATGCTTCATTTGGAAGAAGAGTCCAGGATATTACCAAATATAAAAGAAGTTAAGGGTCATATTTCATTAGGAAGTTGTCTCCCTTGTTAATAAAGCCTGATGTTTGTGGTAGATGTGTAAAAATCCAGAGCATTCTCCACCAACATTTTGTGTTGGGTACTTGTGGATGGGGCCGGTATTCAGGATGGCATTACAGTCATACCTCATTTAATGACCTACCTGTTTAAGGACCAGTTCTCCAGTGATGGGAATCCCCTTTCTCAGTCTTTGTCTCATTCATACAGACAGTATTCACTACACGAAGTATTCACAATCACGCAAGACTTCATATTTCCTTTATAAATGTGATGTCCCGAAATATGTATTGAAGAATACATACCCTATGGTGCCACAACACACCACAAAACATACACCTTTAATCTCTTCACTTATCTACCAATTATCCTAATGACCTAGTCATAGGAACAGATCTCAGTTGTTAAGTGAGGAACGCCAAGCACCATCCCAGAAGAGTACATCAACCCTCCAGTCAAACCAATACCATCACTCCAGCCTGGAGTTAGGGAAGAAACTAAACTGTGAGTCAGATATCTCATAGAAAATGGGAAACTCACCCCTCCAAGCCTGAGGTATATTCTTCTTCAGTTGATGGCTTTGCTGCCATTAAAGGAAGGAAGGCCAAGTATAGGATGTACCAGGTAAGCCTGCTCATGTGTTGTGGTTTTTAAAAATGACCTCATAGATGGGCTTCTTATATTTTATCTGTTTATTAGATATAGAAAAACATAGCACCATATCCTTTCTCGAGTAAAAAAACTCCGGAGCAGCCCCAGACAAAAGTGGGGAATTCAGACTTTTCTAAATACATTCTCAAATTAAAGGCTTCCTGATGTCATCAACAAAGCATGAAGAGAGCACTCCTTTCTGGATCTGGACCCATGGCTTAGTCTTTTCTGTACAGACCCCATCTCTGTAGCAAATGACCCACATCATCGCCTTCGCCTAATTATAACTAGTTCCCGTGGAAGCTGATCACTCATTTTACTTAGTCATTAATGCCTGTGGAACAATAGGAGTTACTGGCTTTCACAGGTGATATTAAGGATACCTTCCAAATCCAGGAAAAAATGTCCCCCTTTGTCAGTTACCTGACAGGTAAATTACATTCCACTCTCTATCCGCATTGGACTCCTCTGAAATGTCCAAGTCCGGGTCAAACGTTCTATACTGACCTCACTCCTTCTCATTTACTGATTGTTAACCAGATTCGTGAGCCCTGCCTGCTCTGCCCTGGACCTCCACATTCCTATTTCCTATCTTGGAGATAAGCTTTTACCCAGATTTCCATTTCAAATGCAAAAGCTACTTTATTTCATCATTTTTGTATCACCTGAGAAGGTACGCGGCCTCCTCTGAGGAGGGCCACCTGCAGACCCTTGGCTCATCTGCTGACCTGCCTTAGCTGTTCATGCCAAGAAAGCCGCTGCTAACCCAGGCACGAGGCAGACAGCCCCTGCCCCAGGACAAGTGCTCAGTGTACCGGAGAGGCTTGGGCTAGTCCAAGCCCTGAAGCACTTGATTCCAAGCTGGAACGACTGGACTGTGCTTTGTTTCATTGTGTTTTGCCTGAACCCTTTCATCAGGCTTCAGTCTCCATACAAATTCTGATCCTGGATGCTGAGCTCTGCTTTCTATCTAACTGGGCCTTCTGCCCAGCAAACCTGACTTTCCAACTCAGGCTATGCCTCCCAGCAGATCTAACCCTTCCACACTTGGAGCTCTGGTGCAAAATCTGGCTCTGCTACTTACAAACTGAACATATTTTCTAAATTTTTTGAGCTTTATTTTCCCCATCTGTAAAATGGGTATGATAATACCCATCTTGTAAATTTGTTATGAGAATGAAATGATTTAACATGCCCAGTTCTTAGTGGGCACCTAATAACCATTATTCCCTTCTCCTTCCCACTGACCCCACAACCCACCACCCTACACCCCACCCCCAGATAGTCTACCTGGTCTTTGCTTGGTGTTCAGGCATGGTAGCTCATACTTACTCTCCGACATCACCTACCAGAGACACACTCACCAGAGAAAAACCAGCCAGCGTTAACTCTTTGTTCTTCAGGATTTATTTAATGAGTTTGAATCAAAGTGCAATACCTTGGAAATATTCACATCAAAACCAATTTGTAACAAGGTCTCATCCAGATTTGCATTTAACAACTATGCTCTCAAAAAAATATATACCGTTATACGATGAGATAACTTGTCATATGTTCCCTTGAGGTTTAGTAAATGGCATTTTAAAGAAAAGCCCAAAATCATTTTGTCTGAACTAAGAGAAAAATAAAATTTTTCAGCTACATTTTAAAATCATAACTCAATCTAAACAGGCAAACCTTCTTCACAGACTTAATAAAGATGAGTTAACAATGGATCTTACACAGTTAGTACCCAGTACTGGTCTCCTTGTTTCTTTCCCTCAAGCCGTCTCAATTTTCTAGATTTTCTTTTTGGAAAAACCTTTTTTTCTTACCTTAAAACTGTGTTCTCTCATATGAGATGAGCAAAGTGAAAATAAGATCATCAAGAAACCCTTGCAAATCACTAACATTTGCCCAAGAAGACCTGTTTTGGGTGTTTAAGTTTTATTTTCCAGTTTGCGAATTTGTTCATTGTTTTAAAACAGACAGTTATTGAGCACTCACCATGTACCAGGAGCTGAACTGTGTGCCAGCCTCGCAAAAGCCTTGACCTAAAGACTCTCTCTGTAGGAAAGACCAAGATAAAGGAGGCAAGTTCAGTGCTGTTCCTCAAGCGTGACAGGACACCAGAGCCATGGAGGCGTGGGCAGTGCTCTCTCATTTTCAAGTGAAGCCCAGAGTCACAAGTGTGAACTATGTTATGTGATGAATCAAATATTTTTTCTGAACTGCAATGTGCCACAAGGCCTGATGATGAGAAAAGGGCGTTCATGTGAGGTCGTGAAGACTTGTCGTCATGACAGTGCAATGGGGCTTGGACCAGGACAGATGATGACCATCAGCAGAAAAGCGGTACGTATAGAGGTGAGTGAGTTTCTCCTCAGCAAAGGTGAACAACATTAAAAAACAACCAGCGAAAAAATACCAGAAATTATTAGAGTGCTTGGAATTAGATGACCTGGGGATAAAAAGGGACAGGAGGAAAAAAATCCCAAACTAAATATTTATCCAAAAAACATGAGGGACTGTTTGCTTTAAAGAGGTAAGATTAAAATTTCTTCCATTGATGGAATTTCAGACTTATTCATTAAGTTAAATTTGGATATAAGGAAATAAAGCTCCCTTTCCAATGTAGAGTCTATATCTATGAAAACCCTGCCATCTACATAATCATAGTGATTTTGCCTGTACTAGCCTATGAGCTCCTTGGAAGAAAGATTTGGTCTTGCTCATCTTTTGAAGAGTGAGAACAGTGTGGACTTTAAGAATAAGTTCAACTAATATTTGAGTTTTACCTCTGTCATATATTGGCTGTATAAACTTTTGAAGTCTGTTTGCCCATTTGCAAAGTATGAATCATGTAAGTTACCACCTATTAAAGATGTTGAGAAGATTTCATTTAAAGTGTGGGGAAAGTGTCTGGCACTCAGATCAATTATTGTTTTCTTTGTCCCTGTATCTCCTCTTTCTCCCGCACACAGCGAAGAACATAACACACAGTGGGCACTCAATAACCACATGGTGTATTTTCTCTTGCCATCACTCTGCCTGTGACACCCTCCCCCTTTGCATGCACAGAATGTTCCTGGAACAGCACCTCCTTCCTCTCCCCTAGAGCATTTTTTCATGTGAATCTTACTTACCTTATGCCCTTCCAGTAGCTTAATGAAGTTGTTAACCCCAAGTTGCAGATCAAGAAATTGAGGCACAGAATGGTTCAGTAATCTAGATAGCCAGATGATAAACCAAGTACATACGTCCAATTCCTATACTTCTGGCTACCTTCCTGTCCTAATTCCAGGTCCACCAAATTCCAAGGTCATACTTCTTCCACACTACCTCATGCCTTCCTCACACAGATCAGTTTTTCTTCTTATAAAATCCTCATTTAGTTTGAGATAGCTTTGAGGAAGTTAAACCTTAAGTTCCCAGAGGAAAAACTTTGTGATTTTGAGTTCTACAAGGCACTTTGGCATGCAGCCACCTTTTCAAATTTCTGCTAAATCAGCCAGTACACTCTTCGTGAGAACCAATACCTATTTGGTCTTCAGTTCTGAAGGATTCTGGAACTGCGACTAAAGAGCTTGAGCCATGAGACAGACGGGACACTGGAATTAGCCTAATCAGTGACATGCAGGTCCCTTAGACTTCTATTTTCTTCATGGAGAGTGACACACCAGAGCAGGTGCTGTGGTCTGATGAGGCTTGGCTGCCCCAATCCAAAGAATCCAGTTCCTTCTCAAACAAAAATTTCTTTGGATCTTCTCTTTTATGAGGTGATAATCGCTATGTTTCCTTCTGTACCTTGAACATCAATGAGAGGCTCTCTCAGTCACCGAAGCCTGCCATTCCCAGTACAAGGTCAGCTCTAAGGAAGCAGGGCTCATTCTCCATTGTGTCCTCCTGGGAGCCCAGCAACAGGGCCTGGCACATTGTAGGTGCGCAACAAATGTTCATTATGGTAACAAATAAACAAATTTTCCTTCTCATTTTGAAAACTCTGATTCAAAAACATTGCATTCTTTCCCAGTTGACTCAGTTTGGCTGGCCGGGGGAAGAGAGGTGACATATGCTGACCATTACTCTCTAATAGACATAATGTTTGCTTTGATGTTATTTATTCCTCATAACAACCTATAAGATACATTATTTATTTATTTATTTATTTTATTTTATTTTTTTGCTACTCTATTTCACAGATAAGAAACTGGATCATAGAAAGTAAGGTAATGAGCCCAAGACAACAAAGCTGAAAATAATTTCTATGTCAATGATTTTTCCACTGTATTGTCAACAGTTTTTATGAGGGCCAAGAAAAGGATTAATTTTTATGGTTTGCTCCCTCATCAACATTGCTATTATACAGCTTGATCTAATTATCGTTATTCCAATGTTTTACATGTAGAGTAGACTCTTCGTTAACCAGGACTCAGATGACTGGCACTCTCAAGCAACCGGTAAAAAACCCAAAGAACTAAAACTACATTTACCCAGCATAAATGCCACGTAACTGAGAGTCAACTGTATTAACCCATTTAATTATTTTAACATCCTTATGAGGGTAGTCATATTATTGCTATTTTATGGACAATGGGTGGAAAATTTGAGCACAGGCTACTTGTCCAATATATCTAATAAGCTGTTGGTCCACATTTTGTATATAGGCATATATACCTTCTTTCTAAAATCTACCCATATTGGATGTCAACCTTTGGAGGTTACCAAAGATCAGCCACTGCCCACCACCCCAGGAAAGGAGCCCCTGGAAGCAAGTCACACATCTTAGACATTCATCGCTAGTAAAGTAACCCTGGCAAATTCTGGGTTGGTTTGAATGGGATAAGTTGGCCTTTTGTCTTTACACCAACTAATCTGAGACATAGCTATGCTTTCTGGCTTCTGAGTGTAATCACAGTTTCGAATGTTACTACATTTGAGCTGGTGAATTAATTCTATTATTTTTTAAAGGAAGACTTAGTGGTTAATTGCACCAGTTTTTCACTTTACTGATGATTGTTCTGCTCAGAGTCACTAGATGCTCACACTTTAAGAAACTTCAGAGCGTCAATGACACACTCAGGCCACTAGCACATTATACAATAAAATGGCTCAGGAGGTAAATCAGGCAGAGTAGCTACAATTCCGGAAGCAGAAGTATGGGAGGCATAACCTTCTGAGGAAATAAGAGATGACAGGTGGAGATGAAAGAACCCAAGTGCAATGGAATCTCCCTTCAGTTTCCTCATCTGTCCACCACCATAAACACTACTTGTACTCTGCCCTCAGAGCTCAGCACATAATGCAATGCATAGATGGAAACTATAATGCTGACCAATGTCACCCCAATAAATTTAGCAATAAAGAAAAAAAAAAGGTAAACATGAGAATAATCCTTAAACAGGAGATTGAAATTTAATTTTTCTGGTGACTTGGCATGTGAATACAATAAATAATATATATTTTTATTTTTTATTATAACTGTCTAATAAATATGGGGCATATTAATAATGTTTTTCATTAAAATCTCAAGAGTGACCTGAGGATTTAACCAGGTTATGCTGGGGAGGTGTCAAAAAAATTTTTTCCCCATATCTAGTAGCTGATTACTATTTTTTTGAGATATATTTTATTGTTTCTGACAGAGACAGAGAGAAGGGGTAGGCCCAGAACATTCTCCATAGTTGTGCATCATCAGTTTTTGACATGGTTTCATTCCACACAGGTGGGTGGGGCTGCGCAGGGCCAGAACTGTGCAGGGGGCCTCCTGCATAGGAAGCTCGCCCTGGTGAAAACTGAAATGGGAGCCTCCCACATGGGAAGCACATCTCAGTTCAGTATATGGGTCTGTGAAGACTGATCCTCAGACCCTGGGGCTACAAAGCGAGAGCTTAACCCATTGAGCCATCTCAGCTTCCCCTGATTTTTTAAACCAAGTGCACTGATCAGCAGGTAAAGCTTCTGCAATTAACCTGAAATTGAGGAAGGCTATCCTAGAATGGAACACGCATCATGGGCCACAGAGGTCTTACTCTCTCTCCACTTTCCTTTTGCTCAGCCACCACTGTACGCCCCTCCACCAACCCAATGCAATGCATGCAGGTCACCACACATTCTAGGATGACAACCAAGACCCAGTAGGGTTCCTAAAGACTCTTAATTCCAGGGCCTTAGAGGTTATAGTCAAGTGAGCCACACTCTCACAAAAACAGAATGGCTACTCAGAAGAAAACTTTAGAAACATTTCCCCCAGTGAGTGAACAAGCCAAAGACTGACAACGTCTAAAAAGCCAACCATATTCTCTTTTCTAGCATCCACAAATCACACTCAATTGGACATTAAAAAATAAACAACAATAACGAAACACCATTTCTGTATAAGTAATCATAGGTCCTTGGACAAGTCCTTTTCATGCCTGTACTTCTCTTCTCCATGTCTCCACTTCCTCATCCATAATGAAATGAGAGAATATTGGATTATTAGATTAGATGAATGATCATGAACTTCTCTTCCTCAAAAATACTATGATTCTAGGGACGCCAGGATGGCTCAGCAGGCTGAGTACTGACTTTGCAGCCCCGGGGACTGAGGATTGAGTCCTGGCCCTAGACTGTGCAGACCCATATGCTGAACTGGGGTGTGCTCCCAGTTCAGTTCTTGCCGGGGCCTATGCAGGAGGCCCCTGGCCCAGTTCCTGCCCTGCACAGCCCCGCACCCACCTGTGGAGTGAAACTATATTGAAAACCAAAGATGTGCAACTATAGAAACTGCTCTTGCATCCCTCCTCCCCTTTTCTCTGTCTCTCTCTGTCTGTCTCTCTCTCTTTGTCCAAAAACAAACAAACAAACAAACAAAAAACTACAATTTTAAAGACAAGCACATTGCTTCCTTTTTTTGTTGATTCATAAATTCATATTCATTCACATTAACATGAGGACTCTCAGTCATTTAACTTTTTAGCTAAAACATGTCTGTCTACATCCCAAAGTGTCTCAGTATTAGGGATCATATTCCTGGGGGTAGATGAAGTTAAATTTAGATTTTGTGTTTTATACTAAGTGATGAATGAGTCTTTAAAAACAAAGTGAATATTTGGAAAGGGAGGTATTTTGAAAGGATGGGTGAAGGAGATATTATTGGTTGAGATGTCTGAGAAGTAAGCTTATAGTTGTCAGTGTTTGCTATCAATCAACAGGTGACCTATATTAGTAATGTATTATTTACCACTGATGTCCATCCAACCTGTTAGAAACAGATGCATGCAGTTACCATCCGAGTAGCAGGTCAAAGACAATGATCAGTGATAGTGATTTATGTCAGCAACATCAGTTATAACTAAAGCATAAGCACTGGGTCAATTTAACAAGCATATTGACCAACACATCACAGAGAGCCTTGATGCTATTAAGAGAGGCTAGAGATTTTTCCTGAAGCTTTGCTGAGCTTTACAGAGAGATGGTTTATGGGCAGAGGAGAGAGCTAGCTTTGCTGAATGTACAAATGTATAAGAAACATGTTATATGAATCCAGGTTTTCTTCTTTTTTCTTACCACGTTGCCAAGGTTGCCTACATATGTTTGGGGAAATTGGAGGGTTCATTGAGTTAATATAAACAATTATAAAAGTACTTGAACCCAGGAAGAAGAACATAAATACTCATACCAACACTACTATCCTGAGGTCTAGACTATATTGTTGCATTGGGTCCTTAGTATGCTCTTTGGCATCCATTTTCATTTTCCCCCAGTTGTAATAAGGTAACCAAGGTATAATACAGTAAATGTAGAATTAAATGCAGATGATGTGGTATTCTTGGCAGTACAATTGAAGGTGCTGGGTTAACATTACAAAATGTCATAACCTTGAATACAGATTTGTTGTTCAAGGAAATAAAGACTATAGTAAAAGGGCTCACTTATAAAAGTCTACGCTGTTAACTTTGGTGTTGATGGGGAAAGTTAGTCATTTTAAACACCTTTTACTCATTCTTTCACTTCACAAATATTTGTTGGATGCCTATTATGTGTCAGGCAATGTGCTGGACCCTGGGCATGTAACAGTATATACCCATGTGCACCTTATGGTCTATAGGCGAGACAGACAGCAAACAGACAAAAGAACACACAGACAAGTTATACGTCAAACTAAGTTCTATACAGAAAACAAGCACGGGATACTATAAGGATAATGGGAAAGGCAGTGCTTCTGGCCTAAGCTGCCAAAACCAACTGGATGATTGAGAAAATGATCTAAGGAAACTGGTACAAGCCTGTTGGCTCCCTTATCTGAATCACTGAGGACACAATACTGGTAGATGCCACCATGGCTGTCATGAGGGCTGAGCCTGGAATGTAGTCAGTTTTCACGGGAAGGCAGCATGATAACCAGGGTTACAAGTCAAAACACCTGGACTCAGTTGTCGGTTCTGTGGATTGTTACTGTGATTTGGGACAAGGCAACTGCTTCCATTATTGCTTTTCTCATATGCAAAGTGGCATAAAGCCTGTTTTGCATATTCTATCACCGTGGTGGTGAGGAGGAAATTAATAGACAGTCATGAAATGCTATCCAAGTGATAGCTGCGCTATTATTAGGCCAACCCTAAGAATTTCATGTCCTACCTCCCACCTTCAAGATGCTGGTCCTGGAGACATTGCCCTGTTCTTTTCCTTCTGGCTTCCTACATAAAGTGCCAGGAACGAAGGCTCTGCCTTCCAGCGAAATGCACTCTCTGACACACCAACTTCAGTCTACAAGCAGAGAGGCATCTTAAGGACTCTGCACACCAGGAGTTGGGAATATGTTTATTAGTCAGTTGTTCAAGGTCTTGGTGGTGACTTCCTTTCAGTGATCAAGTTATATAAGGAAATAATCAGTAATGGAAAGATTGCCTCATTATGCAAAGTGAAATACAATCTGTCTTGGAAAAGAGAATCATGCCGAGAAGCTTGTTGAACAGACTTTGCCTCCAATTAAGCTCCAATTAAAGAGCTGAGCTATCCTCGAAAATCCATTCTCCAGAATGGCTTAGGTTTCCAGGGATATGGTCAACACACTGATGATAATGATTCCACGCTGCTTTCTACAGTTCTTTTTCCCAAGGCACTCAGAGCACTTTCCTGACATTGTCTTAGTTTTTATCTTCAAACCAGTTGGGAGGGGGAGTAGAGATGGTTTCTCTCTACTTCCAGACAGTTCCAAGGAGGGCAGGGGTAGGTGAATCTCCTGAGGTTTGCCTGGGGAGCCAGGTTAAGAACTAAAGCCATGTTCCAAGTGCTTCCTCACCAGTCTTACTGGTTTGTGCCATTTAAGTACCAGCAGGTATGTGGCAGTATATGAAGAGTTATAAATAATAGAGACGCTGGCTTGGCCTCTGAGACAACAAAGATGTGGGTGTGAAGAAGGCACATGAAAAAAACAAACAAACACTGGACCAATACTCAGATTAAATCCTAGACATCCAAGAGGCACCTCATAAACATTACCATTCTGCTCTAGCAGCCACTGTCCCACAAAGACCAACAATATATTAATACCATATTTCATGAAATTTCATGAAAAGTCAAGACACACCATTATTTCCTATTGCTAAGGAAAAAAAAAATGTTGCCATTATGTTCTGAGACATCGCTCTCTTAACACTGATTATCGAACATACCTTGATTTTAGAGATGTGAAAACGTGTTTTAAATTAACTGATAAATTTGTTCGTTTCAGTATTCCCCTACAATGACACACACGAGCTAAGAAAATTTCAGAACATTAAGTAGCTAATTTCATAACAGAATTTGAGGTCTTTCCTGTAGGAAAAGGACTCCAGAAAAATGTGGGCTTGAGGGTGGATATAAAAGAAGCCTGCAGAGCCACGCAGGACCCAGGTGGGGCACACTGCACCAGGACCTATGCACTGACCCTGGGGACCCAGAATTAGTGAGAGTTCCTTTCAGCTTAAAGGAAGAAATTCCAGAAGTAAAAGGATGTGTTATTTCACACAGCAGGCAGTCTGCATAAGGAACTCATTACCCCTAGAGATAGCACAGACTGAAAAATAGATAATTTGGTTCCAAAAGAATTTTAGATAAATTTGTGAATGATAGATCCATAATCAAGTCCACCCTCTATGCACTTAAATACTGTTAT
Organism: Craseonycteris thonglongyai; assembly: GCA_004027555.1. Lineage (NCBI taxonomy): Eukaryota > Metazoa > Chordata > Mammalia > Chiroptera > Craseonycteridae > Craseonycteris > Craseonycteris thonglongyai. The sequence continues at coordinate 18,598 of PVKE010021796.1, forward strand.
TAAGTCATCACTTCAGCTTTTTTCCTTCTGTGCTAAATAACAGTACTGCCTCTCACTTTCCCTAATAGCCTTATCCTTCAATTTTATCTGTCCTCTTTTAAATCAGTGGTCCCTTTTAATAAGGTTCCCCCTTTTAATGAGTCCCTGGAAACATAATCATTGAAAGTTCAAGTATAACATAACCCCAGGTCACTGTTCGAGTGTAAAGGTCATTGAGGGTAGAGACATACCATCTTTATCTTTGAAATGTCACAGCACCCAGCATAGTGCCTGGGATAAATTTCTGTTGGGTGGATGAGTGACAGAGTAAGTGAATGTATGTCACCCCAGTTTTCTGGAACCCTACCGAGACCTAGGTAACTTAGGTGTTCCCATGCTTTGTGTGGATTATTTGTATATGATGGCAGATGTTGGGAGAGGGGGTGGTGGGGAGGGGAGGATACATAGGTTTAAGTGCAGAGGTATTTGGGTCTGTTGGCAAATGGCCAAGCTTGGTTAGAACTCCTACTACAACTATATTTAAGGACACGGAGGGAATATGGGAGCACAGCCTGAGCCCGAGTCAGGTGCCTGTTCTTGCCAGAGGACTCAAGAACCGATTAGGTAGATAGGTAGGAAAGTAGGTAGGCCAGAGCTCTTTGGTTTTGTAAGTGAGGAAGATGGACATTTCTAGTGTAGAGAGAATTTGGAGCTATTCAAAGTTATGAAATACACTTCAGGGCCAGAAGTGAGACTGGAATATGAGGAGTTGTCTGAGGTGGCAAGGGCTTAGAAAAGCCAGGAGTTAATAGCAGACTGGCTTCACTTCCCCTAGAGTAGAGGGTTCTCCTTTTGTTCATGGGCATAGAGAGTTGATGGATGTTCTCTTAATTAAAGACCGTTATTAACTAGAAGGTGACTATGGTGACCTCATCCAATAAGTGTGAACTGTATTCCAGCAGCACAGATGTGGTGACATAATTCAGGACACACAAAAGGAAAAAAAGAGTAAATGTTGCTATGAATTACAAAGGTCATGCCCCTTTGGCCTCTTTATTCAGTGGTTTAATTATCTGCTGATGAGGCAATACTGAAGGAAAAAGAATTACACACACACACACATATGTATGTATTTCTCCATAACAGTTTTGTAACATTCGTTTGAGACAAATTTTAAAACTCGCTTTGACAACAAAAACTCCTTTATGAACATTTGTCTTTTCCCCAGTGGCCTGAGTTAGCGTTCATCATTGTATTCATTATATACCATATTTAGGGAAATGACACCATGTAAGAATGACATGCCTTGTGGCTGGTGATCTCTGTCTCATTATATAGGATTTATGAGACCAGAGGGGGAAGCCCTGATCACTGGCCTGAAGCCTGATGTCTACATTTTATGTTTTCCCTTCTTAAGAAATTAGAGGGGAAGCCGGGATGGCTCAGTGGGTTAGGCGCTCACTTTGCAGCCCTGGGGACCGAGGATCGAATCCCAGCCCCGGCCTGTGCGGACCCATATGCTGAACTGGGGAGTGCCCCCAGTTCAGTTCTCACTGGGGCAAGACCCCAGCCCAGTTCCTGCCCTGTGCAGCCTCACGCCCACCTGTGGAATGAAACTATGTGGAAAAACCAATGATGTGCAACTATGGAGACTGTTCTGGGCCCTCCCCCTTCTCTCTGTCTGTCTCTCTCTCTCTCGTCAAAAACAATAAAAATAAATCTTAAAAAAAAAAAAAGAAATTAGAGATTCACTTTAGTTTATAGTATCTATTGATTTTCCTTTTCTTCCACTATATTTGCTAGATATTTAAAAAATAACAGGAATAATGCTTAATACACATCCTTGTGACTTATGCATGGGTGTGTGTGCATATATCTATCTGTATGCATGTGTGTGTGTGCGCACACATGTGTGTGTTTGTGTGCCTGTGTATCTAAGCAGTTTGGACTACTTGGGGCCAAAAAAAGAAAAATCCTAGTCCCAGAGTAAAAAAAAAAAAAAAAATTATTCTGGGGTGCAGGAATAGCTCAGCAGGTTGAGCACTCATCTTGCAACTGCGAGGTCCAGGAATTGAATCCCAGCCCTGGCCCATGCAAACCCGTATGCTGAGCTGTGGCATAGCTGGTAACCACCAGGATGACAGTAAAGGTCCTCATTTCCCATGTGGAAGGCTCCCAGTTCGGTTCCTGTCCTGCATGGCCCCACATCCACCTGTGTGGAATGAAACTATGTCACAACTAATGATGTACAACTATGGGAACTGCTCTGGGCCCTCTCCCGCACCTTCTCTAAAAACAATAAAATAAATCTTAAAAAAAAAAATACCTCTGGGTATTCATCTACTGTGTACTTGAAGCAGCTTCACATTCTTCAAGAAGTACAAGGGAAAGGATATGTCCTGCTGTATACATGGGCCACAACTGTGAGTTTCCTGAACCTTCTCACTCGCTAAATACCATTTATCTTCACAGACATTTTGCTTCCATTATCACTCACTGAGCCATCCTTGTTGCTACCAGTTTCTCTGTATCTCTCCAGAGGACAGTGACATGTTATTTGGTGTCCCTGAGCTTCTAGACAAGAGGTTTATCTTCTTTTAGGGCCAAAGATAACTAGAGCTCAGTCTAGTGGGCCAGAACCAGGAACTGTTTAAAACATGTCTAGTTAAGGACTGTTCTTCAAATGCAGTGTGGTGAAAGGAGGAAGGGATAGGGTCTCACTGCCTTGCCTTGACAATGTTCGTAGGGAATAAAACAAACTTTTGACTGTGTGTGAGGTACCGTTTAACATTGTCAGAAAGCTTCCCTATCTACTACTGCAATAATACAAAGAGGCATTTTCCAGCCCTCAGTTTCTGCATCTGTATATTGTTACCTTCACATTATAAACTGAAGTGCAGAGAAGTTGAGTGTCTGGTCCGAGAGCAATAACGGAGAACAATGACAGAGTGTAGATTCAATCCCAATCAAATACCATGGTACAAAGTGATGGCAAGAGCATGGCACCCAGAGTCCAACCCTTCAGATGCCAAAGCTGCCTTCTGCTAACGTCCTCCCTAATGGGACATCTCTGATCCTTAGTCACCTCATAAGTGAAATCACTAATGTGGGCAGATTCTACCTCACACAAATGGATAAGGTGATTGAATCAGACAGTGCATGAAGAGCCCTCAAGAAAAAGCCTGCTCCATAGTAAATTACAGTGATAGTTAATATTTTATTCTTATTTTATATCACTTTTCTCAAAGAGCACCTCTGAAAGTTTCACATGGTCACAGGGTATCACATGATTCATTCTGGTAAAGTGATTAGAATTTGCAGGTTACCCAGAAGCCATGGGAAGTTCATTTTTCTGTGATAAATAAGCTTAGTATAAGATTTTTTTGAGTTAAAAATGTTTAACAAAAAGGTTACAGAAAAAATCACCAAATCAATGATTACTTGGGGCAATAAAAATATTAAAGAAATATCTTTAATTACATTTGTAAGCTTCTAAGTTCTAAAGGTTATTGGGGTCTTGTCTTCCTTGCATACCCTTAAAAATTAATTCTGGTTATATTCTCTATTCCAAAAAGTGATGGGCCAGGCATTTTCTTCTGCTCCATGGAATGTCCTGGCTCTGCTCCACAGTGAGGGATATTCTTACTTTAAAACTTGGCATTTCTTATTTTCTGGGGAGGCCTAAGGAGGCTTCCAGGGAAATGAAGAGCAAAATACTTATCCTTTAGATTTAGATCAACTGAGTTATCTTTTGCTGTACAATCAACCATCCTAGATCTTACACACTAAGAAATATCACCATTCATTTAACTTATGGTTCTTCTTGGTGATTCTTTTGGCCTGGTCTGGAGTGGGCTCAATAAATCTCATCTAAAAATGCCACATTTTATTAAAACTTAAATGGATGATCTATTAACCTGCCTCAACTCTCACAGTGCCTGAGGGATACTAATTAAAAGCTGGTAAATGTGTGTTTTTTAATGATAAATTAATAAGTTAATGAATTAATGGATGAACAAGTGAAGTTACCTGCACTTGGCTCTTTTTAGACACTGTGTGATATAGGCCTCCTCTTGGAGAATTACAAAGCAATTAATTGATTTCCCCCAGCAACTTCCTAATGCTCCTTAGCTCTCAGGGTGACCCCGTGCTCTCCACATCCCAGCCAGTCACTTGCCCAGAGCCACCTTGTATGAGTGCTGTGCTAAGTAAATGCATCACTTCCCACAAGCCTCCCTTCTTCCCTTTTAAACCTCCCATTTTTTCAATGTCCTGAGAAGAGAACGTCTTCCCCACTTGAGGGGAGGAACTACAAAGTCACATTGCAAGGGTGTGGAGACTGGGAGGACACTGTGGCCATTTTTGTAATTCACCACAGGTTACAAGTTATGAAGTTCAAGGTGCACTATGCCACCCTAGATCACTAGACAGCACAGAGATGGTGCCTAGTAAAAGAGACCAGGGTGCCTCTTTCTAATCCTCTCCTTTCTATTTAAAAAAAAAAAAAAAAAAAGTGCTCCTGGATGTCAGAAATTCTCAACCTAAAATAGATGCCTCAGCCCCAAACAGCCTTTAAGCTCTTCAGAATACATTCATCACAGACTACAGAAGTGGCAGACACACTCTGAAGAGGAAATCCCAGGACCAAAACAGTCATCTGTCACTTCTGACAGAGGATGGCATGTGTGTGCTGGGAGAAACAGCACTATGGAGATGGTGACCCTACGAAGCAGGCTGGGTCACCAGCCACTGCTCTGTGGAGAAAGCGGGGTGGGAATCGGGGACCTCGCAGAAAATGTGAGGAATTGGAGAGCCCAGCCTGTGAAAGTCTGCTATGAGCTTGAGCTGCTAGAGTTAGAAGTGAACTGGGCATAACGAATGCTGGGGTGGGCCCCCTATTTAACTGAACGGAGCTGGAGATGATACTTGCTCTCCTTCCTGACCTGAAAGTGCGTAGACCATCACCAGGTAGCTACACTCCCAACAGAGTAAAGGACGGGTCTACTAGAAGATATCAAGGGACCAAACCCAAGCGATCTGTACTTCTCAGCTTCCGAGACGCATTCTAACTTGTCACACTAACACTTCCATATTCCGTCATAAATCAGCTTCTGTAGATCCTGTTTGCGCTACTCCCCTGGTCCACCCCGACAGCCAGGCCTCACTTCACGCCTCATCGCTGCTACTCAGACTCCTAATTGAGCTCCCTGCCTCTGGGCCTAACTCCTTTCCATCAGCTCTGCCCTCTTCGTAAAATGTAGTTCCGACAATGTTATTGTCATCTCATTCTCAGGTTACACACAGCTCTCAGGATCAAGTTCAGATAGTATGGCTATGCACTCCCCTCATTCTCTCTTCTCCCCACTTCCACTCACGCCTTTCTTCCTTCCACCCACCCTTTACCAATACCTCCAAGACAGTCATTTGAAATCACTTGTGACCCCTTAAAATACAACTGCTGCTTTAGGCTTCCCAATCTTTGCACATATTGTTCCTTCTTCCAGGAAAACACCCTCTCCTCCCCCACGTCATCTAAGGCTTACTCATCCTTCTAAATTCAGTTCAAGCATCACCTCTTCCAAGAAATCTTTCTCCAGCTTCCTATGCTGATAGAGATGCTTCTGCTCCGTGCTCCTCTCATAATCTTGCTTCCTCTGTCACATTCTACTGAAACAGGCGTTCTCTTAGCCAGTTGCTACCATCACTCAGTGTGAGCGTGTTTTATTCAACTCTCCCGGTGTCAAGCACAGAGTGAAAGCTGACTCCATTTTTTTTCAAGGAATGAACAAGTGAATGAATGAGTGAATGAATGAAGTTATCTGCACTTGAGTCTTTTTGGACACTGTACTCCAGGGTTCTCTCCACGAGAACAGCAAGGTGACTAATTTACTGTGGCCAGCAATTGTCCACTACCAATTTCCTATCTCTTGGGTTTATCCAGTACATTCTGCCCCCCAGTTAGACACATGAGCAGAGTTACCCATGACAAATAAGTCATGTAACTTCTCCCAAGTCATTAGATTAGGTAGATGATCTTCCTTTCTTTTCCTTGAAACTCCCATTCTTTTGGTGTCCTGAGATAGAGAAATTAATAGGTAATATCATTTACAATATTTACCATGAAGCAGGAATAGGTAAAAATAATAATTCCTTACATTTATATAGTACTTTACAGCTTATGAAATGCTCACCTTCATTGCCTTTACCTTTCTAACAATTCCTGTGAGGTGGGCCACAGAAGTACTCTCATTTCGTTTTATACCTGAGAAAACTTCAGCTCACAGAAGTTTTGTAACTTTGCCAGAATCATATAAGTAATAAGCAGTAGAACTTCAACTCAGATTCTTTTAAAAATGTTTTTCCATGTCATTTTTCAAAAGATTATGCTTGGATCAGCAAAACAACACAAACAAAAAAAACTTAAACATAGCAAGAAAGCATTGCTAATTATGAAGATAGAAATGAAAGGACTTCTGTAAATCTACCAAATAATATTGTTCAGACTGCTCTCTCTCCCCTGAACCTATGGCTGACCAGGGCTAGTTAGAGATCAGATGGTTATAGATTCTAGATTCTTTGACTCCATATGTATCCACAATGAGTGTAAGTCTATAAACAAAGTTCCTGGAATAAGAGATGTTGGAAACTTTACAAAACCCATTCATATGTTGATAAGGGTCTTGGCTGATGTCCTGAGGTCCATGCTGGCTCATCTAAAACCCACAGCTTCTCTTTACAGATATATTTCTCCCAGAGCCTATATCCAAGTTTGTGACAAAGTTGTCTGCCCTACAGACTGTAAGCCACCCTAACAGTCATGGCAAGTGTGTGTGCAGCAGGAACCAGGGGGCCTAGAGTGAGTGAGGGAGTGAGGGAGTAGTGAGTGAGTGAATGGAGGAGGGTGGAAGGAGAGATGAAACAGTAAGGGGTAGCTGAAAAAGTCTAAGAAAAGGAGTCCCAGTCATCATCATTAGCTCCGTACCAAAGGCACATGATTAGCACTTACATCTTCCAAGAGACTATGAGCTACTTCAAGGCAGGAAAGCTACACCTCATCCCTACCACCACGTCCCACCACCTCAAGAGCATCTCCAGCTACACTCAATATCTATAATCACTTGCTGATGGACACCTTCCTCCCATTGCATTCTGAAAAGGAATTCCCATGATGGGTATTAACGTGTCATCTTCCCATTTTGTGTCCACCCCCACATATTTACCCACACCTCCTTGGTCTCAGTCTTCACATTATTGTTTTCTCATTCAGCCATCTAAGTCATTTCCCACTACCCATAAACCCATATAAATTCAGGCCACTGTTATACTCAACACAAAGAGTATGACTGTGCTCAGACTGAACGCTGCCTACTAGGAAGATTGTTCCTGACAGAGTCTTTCAAGTGTACACCTGAGAGGCCATGTCTTGCAGCTGTTACCCACCTTCAGCACATACCCACGTATAGAACTGAACATCCCTCCCCAAGCTCACTTACGTTCCCCTGCCATGAGCTAGTTGAAAGAGGCCTTTGGCATGAACTGAGAAAGGGGCACTGGTGCCACAGTGGTAAATGACATGGGATCGAGACGATCTGGT
>PVKE010021797.1:0-15112 GCA_004027555.1 Craseonycteris thonglongyai
AAAAAAAAAAAAAATGTTGCATTCATGTTTTTGTGTTCTGTGTAATAAGAATGGCATTTTCAGATAGCAGTCATTGTTAAGGCTGTATGCTTTACTTTACAGAAATTAAACCGTTTTTAATGTTGCATCAAGGTATTAATTCTGAACTGGGAGTTACTAGGACCAGATTATTGAATTATGTCACTGAAATGCCCTTGATGCAAACAGTCTCCCGTGTCCCCCTGGCTGCCCCCTGACTGAAGGGGGAGAGCTGTGGACTGAGCTTGGGTACGAGTGTGCCCCCGTCCCTTGTCCAGAGTGGGGGCAAGCCCCATGGGCAATTGTAGTCGAGCCTCAGAAATTACTGTTGTAGAGACTGGGTCCTGATAAGAAGTGTGTACTAGGTATGAAGATGGGCTGAGACATTCATTTCCCCGGCCCCAGCTCCCATAGACGCCAACTTTTTGATTCCTTCACTTAGATTATCCTAAAGCAGGAAGTTGGGTGACTTGGAAGGATCTTGTTCAGGTTTGAGGAAGCATTTTACTTCCATGTGTACTTCTAAATAATGTGCCTGGAAGAAGTTGCCATTGAAATTGTGCACATACCATCTGATTGTTTTTTAGCTCTTTTATTTAATTGAGTTAATTTTAGGGACTTATACAGTAAAGAGAACGGAGAAACCTTCGCTGTGTTTTGTATCATCATTCATGAAACAGGCCAGACCAGGACCGTAGTCCTGAGTCACACGGGGAAGTTCCTGCAGCTGACACTGTGACCTGAGGTTATTTTCTGCATCAGTTGTGATCATGTGTAATCTGTCGCTCTTCCCATGTTCATGTAGACACAGGCATGGAATGCGGTTCCATTTCCCCCCTAGAGTTGATACTTTTTCCGTTGTCTTCCTTGTCTCTAGGGTTCTGTTGTGCCCATAGAACCTAGTTCCCCTGTATATGCAAACTGTATGTTTATAAGTAAAAATGATAATACATTAAATAAAGTTAACCTTAAAACATGTTTCACTGTAATTTGTGGGTCTTTTAAAATTTCATTTATTTAAACTAAAAACACAAAAATGTTGTTTACCCATTTCTCTCCCCCTCCTAATACCTCTGCAACCACCAATCTTTTTTATTTTATTTCTTTGCAGTAACGCACTGCAGCTGTTTTTTTGCTGTACTGTGGGCAACAAGAATGCCATTTTTAGAGGGTCCCTTAAGTGCTGGGGACGCACTGTCACATTGGAGGACAATTAGAGGCTGAAGCACCGCAGGGCAGGCCAAGGAGCCCATACATAGAATGGCCAGCAAATTAGCAGAGGCAGGAAAGCCCAGCAGTCCTGCCAGCACCTGTGTTCTGTGCAGCCGGGCGTTTTCTCTTCTCTTAAACTACCCAGCTTGTGGTACTGTCGCAGCCGGCTAGAAATCATACAGCACGTTGACATTCACACTGAATGCCCATGTCAGTGTAATAATGCTCTTTAGTTACACTGAATCTTGCACACGTGTTTTCTTGATTCACACCCCTTCCTGTGCATCACTGAGCAGAGCAAATTCATTTAGCATCCTGCTCTAGGCTGAGTTGTGAGCTGTTTCAGTAATCTGGGAAATGATCGCCTATTGGGCGCATGGAAAGGGGACTCCTGTCACCAGGCGGCCTGGAGCGGTGCCTCCCTGCGTGTGACAAAGCACCAGGGCCGAGGGAAGAGGCAAAGGTAAGGCCAGCATTTGGTAAAGCAGATTCTAGTGACTGAGGCCAGTTTTATGACTTGATATTTTGAAACGGCCTGATATGCTCATGAAGACAGAGAAATTAAGAACACACTGTCAATAAAGAATGTGCAGGGACTGAGGAGTGGTCATCTAAAATATGCCAGTAGGTCGATTGAGACATAAACCTGAACCAGGTTTCAGTAAAGAGCTAAAAACTTGTGGAAAATCGGGAGACGCAGAGACGACCCTAGTTAGCACCAGGAATGTCTTGAAAAATCAAGCTGAGCAGATGGCCAGCTCTCTGCTTAATCTTGCAAAGAGCTTTTCTCACAGCTGGCTTTTTATTTATATTCCATTAATACGAATACATACATGAAAATCATCAAAGCATACAATCAAGAAAACACAGGAACAGGAGTATATTCTGTTCCCATAAAAAACAAAATTAGAGTTTAAGATTCCCTTTAAACTTCATAAAAAGTTCTCTAGCATCCGTTCTTGCATCTGCAAAAACTGCGCTTAGCATCCGTCTAAGCTTCAGCCAAAGTTCCATGAGAAATGCATCTCAGCTTCAGCTAAGATGCTCCGAGAATGCCTCTTAGCTTCAGCTAAGATTCCCTGAGAATGAATGCCTCATTCTCAGACCCTGTTCCCCTAATCAGGAAGTACTTGTGCTTCCTTTCATATTTAGATACCCCTCTTTCAGGTTCCTTGAGGCTTGTTTACACTGTCCTGTCACGAGGCTGACCATAAGCCATCCCTGTTTTCAGGGCAACGGTCTCCTACGTATCAGTCAAATGTTCCAAGACTCAAGCCACCTAGTTTTTGACTTTCTCTAATTCCTTTTCCTTACAGTTCCTTGAGGACTGTATACACAATCCTGTAATGAGGCTGACCATAAGCCATCCCTGTTTTCAGGGCGGCAGTGTCCTGCGTATCAAGAGAGTGTTCCAAGACTCAAGTCACATAATTTTTAACTTTCTTTACAAAAAACATTCTCATATTTCTTAACGAAAATCTAATAACCTTATCTTTATTTTAAGATTTATTTTATTGTTTGAGAGAAGGTGAGAGAGAGAGAAGGGGAGGATCCAGAGCCGTCTCCATAGTTGTACATCATTAGCTGTGACATGATTTCCTTCCACAGGTGGATGTGGGGCCGCGTGGGGCAGGAACTGAACTGGGTGGCTCCTGCATGGGAGGCGAGAACCTTTGCCAGTGATCCATCTCAGTGGTTACCAGTTGCTCTGCAGTTCAGCATATGGGTTTGCATGGGCTGGGGCGGGGAATCAAACCCCAGACCTTGTGATTGTAAGTTAAGCTCTCAACCGTGGAGTTCTCCCAGCATCCCCTGAAAGTCTTAATAAGGGGAATTTAATTCTATAATACTTATTAAAATTACTGTCGTAATAATTTGCTGTTTGCGATGCTTTCTAATTTTGTATTTTCTATCGTGTTACATAAACTATAAATGTTTGAATATAAGGGGAAGCGTTTTCTAAATTATCTTTCATGAGGTATATTTACCACATATTTAATTTTTTGCAGTCTCTCTTGGTACTGAATACCCTCTTGATGAGACCCATGGAGAAGTCAGCCTGAATTTAAAAGGAAGAAGGGAAAGAGTATAAAGATTTATTAATTCATCCTTGGAACATGACCATAACATATTTCATATATTATTGACTATTTTAAATGTTGGTTTTAAATTCATATTTTAGTATACACAAAAGGCGATTGGATAAAACTTCCTAGATGTCATAACTGGATTCTCAAACATCTTAAAACAAAAGATGATGTGCTCTGAAAATTTATTAGAAGACTTTGAAAGTAGATTTAGGGAGTATAAAACACTATCAGAGATGTATATGAAAAACTGTAATATACCTATTTTGCAAATGTGAATGAAAAGCCACATTTCCAAATTCATTTTTGTAATATATAATTTCAAATATAATATATTTAAACTTAAGTATTACAAATAGAAAATTTGACTATTTTATATATGTTGAAAATTTGTTCTTTTTAATTATAAAAATGAGAACTCACCTATATTTATAGTCAACATTTATTTAGTGCAGTAGTCATTTACTTTTTCCTATAGTGACTGGTAAACTATTCAGCCTGTTACTATGTTTCTAATAATTATGCTAACATTTTAATGAACATATTAAGGTTAGTCAATATTTACGTTCTCCCTCAGACAAAATAAGAAATTGGTTAGGAATTGTTTTTTTCTGTAATCATGCACAAATTCTTCACAAATATTATCTAAGAATCTGTTAGGGATTGCTTTTGGGATGCTAGTAGCAGATGGATAACAATCACAATGGCATAAACAGTGTAGCTACTTATATTTATCTCACACAAATGAAGTCTAGAAGGTAGGAAGTCCATAACTGGTCTGGTGGCTTCGTGGCCTCTTTTGTGTTTCTGTTCTACCATCCGTAGCAAAGAACCTCCACTCTCAAGGTAGCCGGCGTGTTGGCTATTGGATCTCCATTCACCAGATAGAAGGAAAGAGCAAAGTGGTGCATTCTTCCATCTAAGTCAGCAACTTTATATAGCTTTCCAGGAAATCTAAAGCGTTATTAGGCAAAACCCATTATTCATACATTTAATTGACTTCTCCCAACAGCAACAGAGAAGGGGAAATGGACCAAGCTGGTCACGTGGCTATTCCTCTCCTGTGATAAACGCCCATCTTCCGTGGTTGGTGAGACTCCCAGGGTGGGGATTTATGACACTGAATTCTTTCTGGAGACATTGCCTTTAGGGAGAGAGAGCTTCTTTGTTGTTTCTCAAGTGCCTACAGCTCAAGAGAATCAACATATTGAAGCCACATGTTCTGCTGACCCTTCAGTAAGTAGCTCCATAGAACTTAAGCTGCGACAGCCTCAACTGGGCTGCTCTATTGAGAACAGACCCGAGGACACTGGGAGAAGCCGAGGAACCACTTAGAGGTCAGTGATCCAGAAGCGACAAGTGTATCGGCCCATCTGTAGGCGAATGGACAAAAGCAAAGCTGTATCCACAGCTGGATTACACGGTAATAAAAATTAATTTGACCCCAACAATGTGCATAAATCTTAGTAACGTATTGTTGAATGAAAAGGGCTCAATATCAGATTATACCTACAACGTGATGCCTTTTAGGTCACAAACAACTAAAATTAAACCATGCATAGGTGTCTGATAGAACCTGGTGTTTTTTTGTTTGTTTGTTTGTGGTTTTTTTTTTTTGTGTTTTTTTTTTTATCTTTTCACATTTATAGAGAGAAATTATCTTTTTGTCTTCAGTGCATATTTATTTCTATTTTACTTTTTGACAGAGAGAGAGAGAGACAGAGACAGAGACAGTTAGAGAACCGAACTGTGGGAACTCCCCAGTTCAGCACGTGGGTCCTGCCTGGGCCAGAGCCGGGATTCGATCCTCGGTCCTCATGGCCTCAAAGCGAGCGCTCAACCCGCTGAGCCGTCCCGGCTTTCCCCTGTTTGTTTGTTTTAAGGGGGCGATCACACAAAATTTGTAAGCGTGGCTGTCAGATGAGAGGAGGTCCGGAGAGGGACGAGAGTAGCTGTAAATGTAAATTATTGTTGCAGTTCTTGCAGATTGGATAAAGGACCCAGGGTTGTTCGCGTTTTAGAGCCGGGGGTTATGATTAGTCGCCTTTTGAGTATTTCGGATGAATCAGAGTCCAGGGACGATTTGCATGGGTGCAGCCTGCATCCTGCATCCTGGAGGCTGGGCCTCGGGCCGCCGGCTGCAGTCGAAGTTCAGGCCGCGAGGGGGCGGCAGAGCCGAGTCCGGCGCCACAGAAACAGGACGAACCTCCTTCCAGCTCCGAGAAAGTCGGGTCCGTAGCAGAGGCACCTGGGAAATGTAGTCGGAGCGCCGGGTAACCCGGAGGCTTCTGGGAGATGCAGTCCAAGTGGGCCCGTCTTCTGCGCAGGCTCAGAAATCTGTGTGGACGGATACCTGGGGAGCGGACCCCGCGCGGTCCTCTCACCGGAAGTGTCCGGTAGGAACCAGCTCCTCAGGAGAGGTGAGTCCGGGTTGGGGACCCAGGTGTCTGGCCCTTTGTCCCTGCCACACGCGTAGTCCCTGCCGTGTCCTGTGGCGCCCTAACCCGGACCGCAGAGGAATCCCGAGGAAAGGGGGCCCTGGGTGCGGCGTCCGGAGTAGCATTCGCACCCGCGCATTTGGAGAGGAGAGTGGTTTCCATGGTGACCACACCGCGCGTGCGCCGTCGTTCCCACGTGGTCAGGCAGCGAACCGGCTCTGAACGCGCTTTCCCGGAAACCAGGGCCCTGCAGCTGCTCACCCGGTGCTGTGCCGGCCTTGAGATAGCAAATTTATTGTATATATTAGAGTCGAAGGAGGAGCTGTGAGGGGCGGGCTACATGACACCCACTGGTGGTAGATTAAGGAGGTGGGGGAGAGCTAAGCGGAGAAATCTCAGGAGTTGGACAAAAAGTAAACTGGAGGCGATGCCAGGACAGCTCAGCGGTTGAGAACTTCCAATCCCGAGGTCTGGGATTCGATTCCTGGCCCCGACCCATGCAGACCCCACGTGCTGAACTGCTGTGCAACCAGCAAACTCAGGCAGTGAAGGTTTTTCCTCCCACGGTTAGGCCCCTGGGGACGTTCCGCCCCTCGCAGCCCCACGCCACCTGTGTGGACTGAAACCACTTCACAGCTAATGATGCACAACTATGGAGACGGCTCCGGGCCCTCCCCCTTCTCTCTCTCTCTCACCTTCCCTCAAACATTGGCCAATGAGAGAGAGAATTATCTTCCTCATCCAGAATATTTACATTTTTCTATAGGTTCTTTACTCTGAATATGTCCAAAATGTGGTATATTTTATCTTAGTGGCAAATTAGAGGAAAGGAAGGTGAGTTTAGAAAATGTCAGAGAATGAGAAAAGAAGTACAAGAGGAAGAGACACATGGACAGAAAACAGGCTAATACAGAAATACACATAATGAGAAAGAGGGCAGAACACAATTCACAGATACATAAACCAGAGCCATACTTTGGTCTTTTTTTGATTTTTGATCTTACAAAGCTCTCTTACGTTTTTATAGAAAGTTGGCCCTAGTTCTGGTGACTACCTCCACAACATACTCATCACTGTTATAAAGCTCATCTGTTTAAAAGTTCATGGACTCTGGATGGGGCATCAAATATATGGTGATGGGAGGAGAACTGACTCTGGGTGGTGAGCACACAATGCAAAGCATGGATGGTGTGATGTAGAATTGTACACCTGGAACCTATGTAATTTTACTAACCAATGTCACCCCAATAAATTTTTTAAAATATTAAGTGAAAAATTCACAGACCCATTATCATTTCGATGTGAACAACCCCCAAATAAACCCAAGAATAAGTTGCAGTGAATATTTTTAATACCCAGATTCTGTTTCAAGTTTGTTCTGGAAACATTTCCATCTGCACCATCTAAAAACTGTACTTAACCCCCACCCTGAGACCTGCCCTAGCATATTCTATAGAAAAGGATTCCGGTAGCAAATGGGGGCTGTGTGGATCCCACACAATATAGAGTCATGAGCACGGTATAGAGTTATGAGCCGGAACGTGGGACTTGTGAGGGCCAGATCATAAATGGTTTCTGCAATCCAGCTGAGGAGTGCAGCTATGTGGTGGTAGAAAAGAGGAGAAAGGTTCACGATTGGGTATGAGGATACAGTGTTCACTTGACAGTCTGGTAGGGGTATTTGGGATGCCTACGAAGAATGGATCAGAGTTAGAACTGCAAAGAGGTGTTTACAGTCACCCAGGTAGGAATTGGTGAGGTTCTTGACTAGGTGGTTGGTAGCAGAAAGGCAGAGAAAAGAATGTATATAGGGGACATTCAGCAGAAAGTGGTGACAGAACTTGATTAGCCATGGAAGATGAAGAAGAAATGGATGGGTGGGTGGGTGGGTGGATGGATGGATGGATGAATAGATGGATGGATGGGTGAATGGGTGGATGAATGGATGGGTGGGTGAGTGGATGGATGGATGGGTGGATGGGTGGGTGGGTGGATGGATGGGTGGGTGGATGGATGCATGTATGTATGTATGTATGTATGTATGTATGGGTGGGTGGATGAATGGATGGATGGGTGGGTGGATGGGTGGATGGATGAATAGTTGGATGGGTGGGTGGGTGGATGATGGATGGATAAATAGATGAATAGATGGATGGGTGGATGGATGGGTGGGTGGGTGAGTGGATGGATGGATGGATGGATGGATGGATGGATGGATGGATGGATGGATGAATAGATGAATAGATGGATGGGTGGATGGACGGGTGGGTGGATGGGTGGATGCGTGGCTGGCTGGGTGGGTGAGTGGATGGGTGGATGGGTGGTGGGGTGGGGGGATGGCTGGGTGGAGGTTTTCCCCTCCACATACACATACCCGAGTCTTTCACAATGTCACTTTTCTCCTGACATCTGTGTCCTATCTGCTTTCTTTGAGATGGTGCCTCCCTTTCTCCCTTAAGCCTAACCCTAGACGTATGTCACAGACCCACAGTGCCCCGAGTCCCTCAGTCACATCGCATACTTCTGTCTCCTGCTTTGTCTCCACCTCTCTTCCTGCTGCTGGCGACTATTCTCCCAGCCTCTTCTATTTTATCTGCTCATCTTTGGATGTCTGTTTGCTCTCCCTGCCAACCACTGCACACGTGCCCTACTTTTACCAGTTCTCCCTTTTGTGTCCTGCACGCTTCTCCTATGAAGGGCCACATTTTTAGAGTGGCCAAATGAAGTGACAATATGTGTCTATCTTGGGTGTATCTCAGCATTTTCTTTTCTTCCAGCTTAACAAACATATTTATTTACCTCTTTATTATTATTATTATTTCAGATAATGAGAGTGAAAACAATGGGTCTGTACCAAATCTGGACATTCATGAGAAAACGGAATCACAGAGAACTGGACCATCCTTGCTTAATGACAGCCGGGCTCTCTCTTCAAGACCACTGGGGTGTCCTCGCTTAATGGGGTCTTCCATGCTTGGGGCCAAGGTGGCCCTCCTGTGTTATCTATTTAGCAGACAGACTGCACTGTGCCTGCCTGAACATCGAGTCACTTATATTTTCTATGGAGTCACTTATTCTAAGCGTTACTTTAATATTTCAGTATTTCATAATTGAGAATTGTCTATATATTTAATATATTTTTTTTATCATTTAACCCAACCTAGTAAGACTCCAAGGTTTTTAGTCATTAGAAAATCTTGGGAAATCATGCTTAAGGATGTATATAGCATGCACTTAACAATAACACAATTATTGTTACTAAAGACTTTGATGAACAGTCTTTTATGTTAGCTGCATTTATTTATATCTCCAAGAGATTTTAAAGTCAATCATTATCCTAGCTATTTTAACAAATCTGTAACAGGGATAACATGCTTTTAACCCAGGTGAAAGGAAACTTATAACTTAAACCAACCTTAATATCAAACACCTTTCTAGATCACGTGAATGGAAAGTAATTGGGCCATTTCTTATTTAAATACATATAAGTACTTAATTTTTTAAGCTAATCAAATATCATCTGGTAAGACCATCTGGAGGCACAAACACTATTTCAGATATAAAACATAAATGCAGATATCAGGGATCATAGACATAAATAGAAGTATCAACATTGCCACAAGGACTTAGGAGTTTTCTCTTTGCACCTCCTGCCCCCGCAGCTTCAGCGAAGCTAGAACAGGAGGGCAGGGTCTGGCTTGAAAGACAGAACCCAAACTGAATCTCAGATTTTTCTGACTGCAAAGCTCACACTATGCAATTATAATCTTCAAAAATATTCATGAATTTATTTAATTATGACATTCCCAAAATTAAGAACAACCAACATATTCTACCATAGGGGTGCACATTCATTAAAATATAACCAGTAAAATAAAGTTTTCATGTTATCTTAAATTTTGACAGAAATTGCTGATAGCAGTTTTTAGAAGAAAAAAAAGTACCCCAGAATATCAACTGTACATACTGTATGAGAAAAGAAAACTAGAGAAAAGTACATAAAAATGTTTAGAATAGTTTGTTCTGGCTGATGGAATTATGGTAACTTTTGCTTTCTTCTTTTTACTTTTCTTTATTTTCCAAATTTTCTATGAAGAACATGTAACTACTTATAGAACCATTAATAGCTAATTTTCTAACATCTAAGTAGAATATTTAGTGGAATATTAGATAAAACACAAACAAACAAAAAAACCCTGCTAGGTAGGGAGTTTCAATAGTGAAAAAAAGAAAAAAGAAAGGAAAGAAAAGGAAGGAAGGAAAGAAAAAGAAAAAAGGAAAGAAATTTTTTTCAGCTAAACCTGACTTACTGTGTAAGAAAGTCATAGGGGACATTCTTCAAAGGTAGTTTGACGTTAAATTATAGAAAATCTTTCATGCTAAGTTTAGACGTTATCTCAAAGTAATAGGAAGCCATTGAGGATATTTGAGTCAACATGAATGTACTGTTGAATGCTCAAAGCCTAAGTAATTGTGACAAAAGTGGTGCAACAAAAACATTAATTAATCACTAAGCTAATTATTCCTTCTTGTTGACATGTCTGTTGCTTTGGCATTCCATAATTACATCGTAAAGATTCACACAAAAACACATTTACTTGCCAAAAAGTGCTTTGCTAACAAATTTTGCATTGCAAATGTGGCAGTGTTCTATGTGCCAATACCTTGCAGAAGAAGCCTCTAATCCTCTTTTAAAACACCAATATGGGAACGCTGGGATGGCTCAGCTGGTTAAGTGCTCGCTTTATAGCACCGGAGAACCAGGAATCGAATCCCGTCTCTGGCCCATGTGGACCCATATGCTGAACTGGGGAGTGCCCCCAGTTCAGTTCTCACCGGGGTGAAGACCCTGGCCCAGTTCCTGCCCTGCACAGCCCCGTGCCCACCTGTGGAGTGAAACTATATGGAAAACTAATGCTGTCAACTATGGAGACTGCTCTGGGCCCTCCCCCTTCTCTTTGTCTCTCTGTGTCAAAAACCAATAAAAATAAATCTTTAAAAAAAAAACAATAGATTTCTTTTTAATTTAGGAGTTTATTTAGGTAGTATTAGTTTTCTCCATTTTTGTTTATTCCTTATGAAATAAATTTAAGATAGAGAATTGAAATACAATATAGTAATGTTTATTGTTCACTTGAATATTTCTTGTGACAATTTTGTTAAATTTTTTTCATACAGAGTATTTTCCATTATTTACTTTTTTCATTTTTTATTTACGTACTTTTGCTTTTCTGACACTATATCTGAAAAACAGTCAGCCAGTAGCATCACAGGAGGCAAAAACAATAGAAATGCTCTCATTAATAAAGATTCTTACAAAATCATCAGATTGAGCAATTAATTTTTATTTCTTTTGCAAAAATAAACATCTATATAAATTTAAAAAGTCAAGTACATAACAATTTCCCTATGTAAGCAGGGATTTGGAAGACTATTATAAATAGTTCTAAGTTTTTCACTCTGAAAAGGAAATATACCATATATTTGCTGACCTACATAAACACTAATTTTCTATCTATTTTACAATGAAAAATTAAAATTTTCTTTCCTATGCAGTTTACATGTTAGTTTTTTATGTAGACTTCTACATTAGAATTCTTTTGGTTTCAGGTGAAATAAATCCAACTCAAACTGCCTTAAGAAAAAAAGAATGGGGATGATGCAATAAAGGTGGTAGCATGAGGTGACCTCCTGAAACCTCCCCTGAAAAGAACAACAAATTAAACAACTAAAATTCAACCAGAGAATCCCTAAGCAACACACAACCTTAACTGTGAGATGCACTCTTCACAAGAAAATACCTGAAGCCAGAGAAAGAAGGGCAAGAGAGAGACAGAGAAAAAGAAAGCAGTGCAGAGATGCACCACAGAGAACAACCTGGAGATATAACCAACCCTACGACCAGCAGAGGAGAAACAGGTGGAAATGTAGGACTGTGGGTCAAGGGGCAGAATGACTCTGGGCTGGTTGGAGGCCTGAAGTAGACAGGGGTGGAAGCACAGGCAGCCAGAACACAGAGCAGGCTGCAGAGGTGAACACGGGTGCCTATAGCATGATACTGCAGCAAGAACACAGGAAGATCAGCCATAGTGTGGAGTGGGCAGCCACAGTGCAGCACAGAAGACCATAGCATGGCACTGGAGGCAGCAGGAAATTGGTGTGGTGGCTGAAGCATGGGTACAGCTGTCAGAACATGGGTCACCCAGCAGCTGGGATAAGAGTCCCACAAAGTATAAAGCTAGCAACCGGAGCAGGAAGGGGACAGCCAAAGCTCATTCCCGTAGCTGGAGTGCCAGCAGCAGAAGTGTGCTGGTGGTTTCAGTACAGTGTGGCCCTCAATGAGGTAGAGCCCCAGCCAGAGCACTGTGTGGGTTTGGATACAGAACCTAGATGCTTCTCCTTGCTCTCTCTCAAAGCTTGCACCTGCAGCTTGGCCCAGTGCCTGCATTCAGTCAGCTGATGATGGGAAGCTGCCATTACCCTGTGATGCAAACAGGCCTGCACCTTTCCCCACCCAAAATACCAACTCCCTCTACCCGCTGAAGCCAGCAGAGGGTTACAAGAAAACTGAACCACAGCCATGCAGTTTCTGACTGCAGTGAAATCTCAGAGGCAGAATATCACAGCCCATCATATCCTCCCACAGAGACCAAGGTGATTGAGTCAAAGAGAAGCCTATTTCTAAGAAGTTTTCCACTGTGAGAAAACTGAATAAACAAGAGAAAATATTGTAAGATTCTACAGCAACACCAGCTCGGAAGTGAAAGAAAGATCTTTTCACATCGACCAAAAGAAAGAGTCCTTAATACCCAGGAAGACAAACATTCCAATAGCAATAAGTACCATCATGAACAAAGGTGCTCAGAAAGAAAATAAAAAATATCCAGAAAATAAAATTGATAATATAAAATTGTATGATCTAAATGACACAGAGTTCAAGACTGCAATTCTGAAAACTCTCAAAGAGTTCAAAGAAAACTGGCAAAGCACACAGAGGGAGCTAAGTTATCTCAGAAAAGAAAGTTATGAACAAAATGAATGCTTTAAGAAAGAAGTTGAAGCTATAGAAAAGAACTAAATAAAAATTCTAGACATAAACAACACTATAAAAAAAATAAAACATGAAATAGCTAGCACAGGAAGAAGAGCCAAATAGATGGAGGAAAGAATTAGTGAAACCAAGGACAGAAATTTGGAAATGTCACTGACGGAGAAAGAGAGACACCTAAGGGTTAAAAGAAATTCTAGATCTCTAAAAGAACTATCTTACTCCCTTAGAAAGAATAACATAAGAATAGCAGGTGTTCTGGAAGGAGCAGAGGATGGGGTGGGCACAGAGAATTTCCTCAGCCAAATACAAGATAAGAACATCCTAAGCCTATGGAAGAATTGCAACCTCAAATTCAAGAAGGAAGCAGGATGTCTACCCACTTGAATCCTAGCAAATTTTTCTTTAAGCCACATTATACTGAAGATATCAAAGGTTAAAGACAAAGAAAGAATCCTCAAAGCAGCCAGAAAAACAAAACAAAACACCATAACCTATAAAGGAATGCCGATCAGACTATCATCAGATTTCTCAACAGAAACTACAAGCCAGGAGGAAGTGTAATAAAGTATTCAAGATATTGAAGGAGAGAAATTACCAGCCAAGAATAATTTATCTAGAAAAGTTAATTTTTAAATATGAAAAGGATTAAAAGCCATAAGCACAAGGCTGTCATTTCAAGAAATATTGAAGTAGGCTATTGAACCTAAAACAAAAAGTAAAAATAATTAGGGATAAACTAAGACAACAAAAATAGGAAGCCAGTGAAAGTAAAAGTTCAAATTTGTATATATAATAGAGTAAGAAGCATCCTCAATAAAAGGAACCACTGCATATAAGAAGCGGGTTTTTTTTTACATAAACTTCATTGTAACAACTCACACACACACAAGAAGAAGATTTAGAACTGAAACACATAATAAAAACAAAAAAAGAGAGAAAAGTGATTATAAACATTATCAAACTAAAATAACAGACCCACAGAAAAAGCAAAAAAGCAATAGAAATAAAGAGCTACCATAGAACAAAAGATAAAATGGCTATATGAAATATTCATATATAATTAATCACCTAAATGTAAATAGACTAAAATTGCCAATAAAAAGACACAGAGTAAAATATTGGATTAAAAAACAAAACCTAAACTTATGCTGCCTCCAAGAGACACACCTAAGCCACAAGAACAAATATAGACATAAAGTGAAAGGGTAGAAAATAATACTCCAAGCAAATGGCATCCAAAGAAAAGTAGACATAGCCATACTTACACCCGACAAAAGAGACTTCAGGATTATAAAGGTATTAAGAGACAAAGGTGGACGTTTTATAATAATTAAGGGGACAATGCAACAAGAAGGCATGACACTTATTAATATATATGCCACCAACCAAGAAGCACCAAAATTTACAAAGCAACTACTAACAGATCCAAAAGAAAAAACTGACAAAAAATACAATTATGGTAGGGGAACTAAATACCCCCTAACAGCCATGGACAGACATCAGCTTTAGCTTTAACTGATATGTTACAGTAATTGCACATAATTAACATTTATAGGGCATTTCATCCTACAACATATTACTATACATTCTTTTCCAGTGCACAGGATAGACCACATGCTGGAACATAAAGCTAACCTCAGCAAATTTAAGAACAGGAAATCATACCAAGTATATTTTCTAAACACAAAGCTTTGAAACTGGAGAGCAACTGCAAAAAGGAAACAGAAAAAAACACATATACATGGAGATTAAACAACATGTCATTAAAAAACGATCGTATCAAAGGAAAATTAAAAAGATTTAAAATGCAGAGAAACAAATGATGAAAATACAACATATCAAAATTAATGGATAGTGCTTGCTTCAGCAGCACATATACTAAAAGAAGGAATACTGTGTGAACTGTAGCTCTGTGCTTGGAGTTTTTGGCTATAGACACAGCAGAGCTGGTTCAGAAACTGCTTCCCTAGCCACTGGTTTTCAAAATCAAAGTGCAACCCCAAAAGAGGAGTGGGTGTGGTCAGAGGAGAAGAAGACTGAGCTGCACTTTCATTATGGCCAACGGGCTTCCCTGCTAATGGTGGGATCTTTGTTTGTATCTTGGTTGTGTCTGCCTGACTGGTTCCCAGCCAGCTGGGCTGGCACCTTGAAGCCCAGAAGTGTGAACTCAAAAGAGCGAATGGTCTCTGGGTAATGGTGAAGCTAACAACACAGACAGGAAAACAGAGCACCCTCCTGGAAGAGGTTAAAGGGAGGGCTGGGGAAGAAAGTGCAAAGCTGACCCACATACCAGCCTTTCTACTCAT
>PVKE010021797.1:15212-26265 GCA_004027555.1 Craseonycteris thonglongyai
CCCCCCCCCCCCCCGCACACACACACACGCTGACAGAAATTTGCTATAGTGTCTCAGGCCCGCCCCAGCTCGCCCCATACTTCCCCATCCCTTGAATGCCCAGCCTTCTATCAGCTAAGCCAGTTCCCTGGAAAGCAACCCCAGGACACAGAAACTGACTGCTTCCCTTAGCCCTATCCCTAAACTTGCTCCGCCCCTCAACTGAACCCTAGCTACTACCTGCTATATAGCGAGAGGAAAAAAGTAAACAGTAACTACCCTGTGATGCAAACCTGGGCCATCCCCTACTAACTCTAGCCCTGCGGGTATAGACAGGAGAGACCAGGAAGACTGCAAAATACAGGTACAACAACCAGCCTTTTCTGATACTGACATCAGAGACACACCACCCCACTGTCCACCTCACTTTCCCAAAGAGAGTCAGCATTGAGACTAATACAACTGGGTCAATACAAAAAAAAAAAAGAGAGAAACCCAACTCTAAGAAAGCCCCCAGAGAAAAAACATACTCATGTCTAAGGCAAATAAACAAACAAATAAATAGCAAAAACAACAAAAAAGCCCACATCAAATGCAATGAATACCTCAAGGTCCAAAGCTACTCTGAAATAAAATAAAAAATCTCCAAAAAAAGAACTTTCCATTTTAGAAGCATATAATCTAAGTCGGGGGTGGTGAACCTATGGCATGCATGCCCGAAGTGGCATGCAGAGCAATTATTTCAGCACGCGGAGCTGTGAATACCATTTAAAAAATTATTGTTTATGCTCTTATAGACATAAAAATAATCGATACCTCTATCTCACTCGATGGGTTGGCACGCGAGTCGAGCGAGTATACTCTTATTTCATAAACTTTGGCACTCAATCGCCAAAAGGTTCGCCACCCCTGATCTAAGTGAAACAGATTTCATGGCTGCAATCCTTAAGACACTCAGAGAGCTTGAAAAAGACTGACAAGTGTCCAAACATAGTTAAATCACCTCAATAAGAAAATTTCTGGTCACAATGAATACTTCACCAACAAAATTGATAAGTTACAGTGGAACCAAAAAAGACCAAAACTGCTGGAAATGAAAGGCGTAATAGGAGAATAGAGAAAAGAACTAACCAGCATAGGTAACAGGGCTGAACAGCTGAAGACAAGAATTAACAACATCAAAGATAGAAACACAAAAATTTCATAGAAAGAAGGAATCTGAGAGTCAAGAAAAGTGAAAGATCTCTATAAGAACTATCTGTTCCCATTAGAAAGAGCAACATTAGAATAATAGAGGTACCAGAAGAAAGTAGGTTGGAATCTTCTCAGAGTTTTTTAAGCAGATAGTAGATGAGAAATTTACTACCCTATGGAAAGAACTGGAACCCCAAAATCAAGAGGAAAGTAGGAGCCCTAACTACATAGACCCTAGTAGATATTCCCCAAGGCACATTATTCTGAAGATGTGAAAAATCAATGACAAAGAAAAAGTTCTCAAGGCTGCAAGGGTGGGGAAATTATATATATATATTTCAAAGAAAAACCTATCAGGTAGCATCAGATTTCTCAGCAGAAACTCTGCAAGCCAGGAGAGAGTAGAGCCAAATTTTTAAAATTTTAAAGGAGAAAAATTGTCAACCAAAAATTAACTATACAGCAAACTTAACCTTTAGATATAAAGAAGGAATAAATGCCTTTCAGATATGCAGAAGTTAAGGGAATTCTTCAACACAAGGCCACCATTTCAAGAAATAGTGAAGGAGGCTACTTGAACTGAATCAAGAAATCCAAATAAATGAGGAAAAGTTGGGACAAAAAATAAATAAAAAGGAAGGAAGAAACAGACACAGAAAAACCTTATGCATCATTCATCATCCTAAATATAAATAGACTGAACACACCTATAAAAAGGTACAGGGTAGATATTGGATTAAAGAACAAAACCAACCTTATGCTGCCTACAAGAGACACACCTTAGTCAAAAGGACAAATACATTCAAAGTGAAAGGTTGGAAAAAAATATTTCAAGCAAATGGAATCCAGAGAAAAACAGGTGTAGCCATGCTTATAGCTGATGAAACAGATTTCAGGGCCAAAAAGATAATGAGACAAAGATGGAAATTTTATTTTGATAAAATGGATGATACAACAAGAAGACATGACACTTATTAATATATATGACCCCAACAAAGAAGCACCAAAATTTACAAAGCAACCACTAACAGATCTAGGAGAAACTGAAAAAAAAAAACACCCCACAATTATAGTAGGGGACTTAAACACCCATTTGATAGCCATGGACTGATCCTCCAAACAGAAAAGAAATAAATATCAGCTTTAATGATACATTATAGCAATTGAACATAGTTGACATTTACAGGATACTTCATCCTACCACACTAGAATATACATTCTTTTTGGGTTGCACATGGAAAATTCTCCAGGATAGACCAAATGCTGGGACATGAAACTAACCTCAGATAATTTAAGAAGATTGAAATTATATCAAGTGTATTTTCTGATCACAAAGCTTTGAAATTGGAGATCAAATACAAAATGAAAGCGGAAAAGAAAACAACCCTATATACATGGAGATTAAACAACATGTTATTTAAAAATGACTGGACCAGAGAAGAAATTTAAAAAAGAGATTAAAACTACATAGAAATGAATAACAATGAAAACACAACATAACAAAATTACTGAGATGCAGCAAAGACAGTATTAAGAGGGAATTTTATATTATACAGACCTATCTCAAGAAACAAGGAAAATCACAAGTAAACAACTTAATATCACATCTTAAGAAACTAGAGGGGAAGCTGGGATGGCTCAGGGGGTTAAGCGCTCACTTTGCAGCCCCAGAGCCCAAGGATCCAATTCCAGCTCCGGCCTGTGAAGACCCATACGTTGAACTGGGGTGTGACCTCAGTTCAGTTCTTGCAGGGGCCTATGCGGGAGGCTCCTGGCCCAGTTCCTGCCCTGTGCAGCCCCGTGCCCACCTGTGGAGTGAAACTATAGAAAAAATAATGCTGTCAATTATGGAGACTGCTTTGGGTCCTCCCCCTCCTCTCTCTCTCTCTCTCTCTCTCTCTGTGTTTCTCTCTGTGTCAAAAAACAATAAAAATAAATCTTAAAAAAAAAAAGAAACTAGAAAAAGAAGAACAAACAACACCTAAAGTCAGCAGAAGGAGGAAATAATAATAATTAAAGCAGAATTACATGAGAGTAGAAAAACAATAGACAAATTAATACAACAAAGAGCTGGTTCTTTGAAAAAATTAATAGAATTAAAAACCCTGGCTATGCTCACCAAAGAAAAAAAAAGAAGACAGAAATAATCCAAATTAATCATGAAAGAGAAGAAATTACAATTGATACCACAGAAATAAAAAGAATCATACAAGAATGCTGTGAAGAAAAATTTGTCACCAAAGTTTGCAACCTAAAATAAATAGACAAGTTTTTAGAAACATATAGTCTACCTAGACTGAATCAAGAAGAACTAAATCATCAAACAGACCAATCAACAGTAAAAAAAATAAAACAAAACCTCCCCAAAAGCAAGAGTCTAGGACCAGATGGTCTCACAAATGAGTTTTACCAGGAATTCAGAGAGGAACTAACACCTATCCTTCTCAAACTTTTCCAAAAAATTGAAGAAGGGGCAATACTTCCCAAATCATTCTATGAAACCAACATTACCCTAATACCAAAGTCTGGTAAGGACATCACAAAAAAAGAAAACTATAGACCAATATCTCTGATGAACACCAATGCAAAATTCTACAAAATATATACTAATAAGTTGAACACAACGATGAATTTAAAAAATTACATTTCACAGTCAAGTGAGATTCACCCCAGGGGCACAAGGATGGTTCAACATACGCAAATCGATCACTGTTATACAACACATAAACAAAATAAAAGATAAGACCTTATAATTATTTTAATTGATGCAGAAAAAGCATTTGACAAGATACAACATTCATTTATTGTCAAAACACTGAATAAAATGGGTATAGAAGTACCTCAACATAATAAAGGCTATATATACCAAACCCTCAACAAATGTCATATTGAATTAGGAAAAACTGAAACCTATTCTTCTAAAATCAAGAACTAGATGGGGATGTCTCCTGTCACCACCGCTATTTAACATAGTGCTGGATATTCTAGCCAGAGCCATCAGACAGGAGAAAGAAATAAAAAGCATCCAAATTGAGAGTGAAGAAGTTAAACTGTCCCTTTTTGCTGATGGCATGATCCTTTATATAGAACACCCTAAAGACTCCACCAGAAATTTATTAGAAATAAGAAATGAATACAGAAAAGTTGCAGGATATAAAGTAAATGTACAAAAATGCACAGCATTTTTCTATACAAACAACAAAACTTCAAAAAAAAAAAAAAAAGAGAAATATGATAACTTTTGTGGTCAAACAAAAAGAATAAAATACTTAGAAATAAACTTAACAAAGAATATAAAGAACTTCTACATGGAAAACTATAAGACACTAATAAAAGAAATTGAAGAATATACAAAAAATAAATGGAAAGATATTCTGTGTTCATGAATAGGAAGAATGAACATAGTTAAAATGGCCATATTATCCAAAGCAATATACAGATTCAATGCAATTCCCATCAATATCCCACAAACATTCTTTCAAGAAATAGATTTTTTAAATCATCAGATTCATATGGAACCACAAAAGGCCCCAAATCACCAAAGCAATGCTCTGTAAAAAGAATAAGGATGAAGGCATCAAGTTCTCCAAATTCAATTTATACTACAAAGAATCAATAATAAAAAACAACCAAAAAAAACAACAACAAACAAATTTGATATTGGCAGAAAAATAGAAACACAGATCAATGGAACAAAATTGAAAACCCAGAAATAAACTCACAAATATATGGACAGATAATTTTTGACAAAGGAGCAAAAAATATACATTGGAGAAAAGAAAGCCTCTTCAGTAAATGGTGTTGGAAAAATTGGAAAACCATGCGCAAAAGAATGAATCTGAACTGTGATCTGTCATCATATACAGAAATTATATGGGGGATTAAAGACCCCCAAATAAGACCCCCCAAAATAAAATGCATAAAAGAAAGCATCAGTTCTAAACATATAGACCTTGGGTTCAGGGAGCACTTTATGAATTTGACCCCAAAGGCAAGGGAAGTAAAAGCAAAACTAACTGAATAGGACTATATTAAACTAAAAAGCTGCATAGCAAAGGAAACCATCAACAAGGTAAAAAGATAACCAGCTGAATTGGACAAAATATTTGCAAACGTGCCTTTGATAAGAGGCTAACATCTAAAATATATAAAGAACTCATACAACTCAACAACAGCAACAACAAAAACATAATCCAATTAAAAATGGGCAGTAGACCTAAACAGATACTTCACCCATGGAGACATATGAACATCCAACACATACGGTATATAAAAAATGCACGGAGAAGCCGGGATGGCTCAGTGGGTTAAGTGCTCGCTTTGCAGCTCCAGGGACCGAGGATCAAATCCCAGCCCCGGCCCGTGTGGAACCATATGCTGAACTGGGAGCTCCCCCAGTTCAGTTCTCTCTCTGTCTCTCTGTCTCTCTCTCTCTCTCTGTCAAAAAAAAAATGCTCAACATAACTAGCAATTAAGGAGATGCAAACTAAAACCCCAATGAGGTACCAACTCACAACTGTTAGAATGGTTATAATCAACAAGACAAGGAATATGGAAGGCAGTATGGAGATTCCTCAAAAAATTAGAAATGGAATTGCCACATGACCTGTCAATAGCTTTTCTGGGTATCTACCCCAAAAAACTAGAAAACCTTAGTTTACAAAGATGTATGTGCCCCAGTGGTCACGATGGCCAAGTCATGGAAACAACCAAAGTGTCCTTTGATAGATGACTGGATAAAGAAGTTCTGATATATTTACACAATGGAACACTACTCATCAATTAAAAAAAAAAAAGAAATACAGCCATATGTGATAATATGGATGGACCTTAAAACCACTTTATTAAGCAAAATAAGTAATATTGAATGAATCAAGAAACATGACCTCACTTATAGGTGAAATATAAAACTGAAAGTAACCAAGAAACAAAAACTCACAGACAATAGTTTAGTGGTTACCTGAGGGTACAGGGGATGATGGGTGGGAGGATGGGGGATTATGGAGGAAACATCAAATATATGGTGAAGGAAAGAGAGCTGACTCTGGGTGGTGAGCACATAATGCAATGCATAGAAAGTGTAATATAGAATTGTGCACCTGAAAACTATGTAATTGTGACTGACCAGTGTCCCCCCAATAAATTTAACAAGTAAAAAAAAAATAGGCACATTACCTCAATAGATAGTTTTCCCAAGCAGGCATACAAATGCCCAATAAACATATGAAAATATGATCATCACTAATCATCAGAGAAATTCAAATAAAAATCACAATAAGATATGACCTCACTCCTGTCAGAATGGCTATCAACAATAAATTAACAAACAAGTGTTTACCAGAATGTTGGGAAAAGGGAACCCTTTTGCACTGGTGGTAGGAGTGCAAAGTGGTGCCACCACTTTGCAAAACAGTATGAAGGTCCCTGAAAACATTAAAAGTAGAACTACCATGTGACCCAGCAATTCAAATTCTGTATTTTTACCCACAGAATTCCAAAATACTAAATCTTGAAGATATATGCAACTTTATGTTAATGTAGTGGTAGTCACAATAGCTAATATATGGAAACAACTGAAATTTCCATCAATAGATGATTGGATAAAGAAATTGTGGTAGATATATACAATGGAGTACTAGTCTGTCATAAAAATCTTACCATTTGCAACAACATGGATGGACCTAGAAAGTATTATATTTAGTGAAATAATCAGACTGAGAAAGACATACCATATAATCTCACTTATATATTAAATCTAAAAAACAATAAATAAAGAAATAAAACAAAAGTATATTCATAGACTCAGAGAACAATCTGATGGTCATCAGGTGGAAGGGGGGCTGGATTGAGGGAAAATGTTGAAGGGATAAATAAATACAAATGGGTAGTTACAAAATAAAACATAATAATAATAAAAAAAGTTTAGTATCAACATTTTCTTCTATAAAGTTATTGTTTTGATCTTATGTGGAGGTATTTAATCCATTTTGAGTTAATTTTTGTATATGATGACAGGTCACAGTTCAGATTCATACTTTTGCATGTGGTTTTTCAATTTTCCCAGAACCATTTATAGAAGAGGCTTTCTTTTCCCCACTATATATTTTTTGCTTCTTTGTCAAAAATTATCTGTCCTAATGTGTGTGGGTTTGTTTCTGGTCTTTCAATTACTGGTATGTTCTATTGGTCTGTGTGTCTGTTTTTCTGCCAATACCAAACTGTTTTTATTATTGATGCTTTGTAGTATAGATTGAAATTGGGAGGTACAAGCCTACCTACCCCTTTATTCTTTTGTAGGATTGCTTTGGTGATTTGGTGTCTTTTGTGGTTTCAAAAGAATCTGATGATTTTTAAAATCTAATTCTTAAAAGAATGTCTGTAGGGTTTTGATGGAAATCACATTAAATTTGTATATTGCTTTTGGTAATATGGCCATTTTAAGTATGTTGATTCTTCCAATCCATGAACACGTACTACTTTTTCATTTATTTGTGTCTTCTTCAATCTTTTATTAATGTCTTTCAGTTTTCAGTGTAAGTTCTTCACGTTCTTTGTTAAACTAATTTCTAGATATTTTATACTTTTTGTTGCAACATGACAAAAACAAAAACAAACAATCCAATTGAAAAATAGGCAGAAGACCTAAATAGACATTTCACCCACAAGACATACAAAGGACCAAAAGACGTATTAAAAAATTCTTAATTTAATTAGCTATTAGGAAAATGCAAATCAAAATCACAATGTGATATCCTCTTACACCTGCTAGAATAGCTATTTTCAACAAGACAAGGAACAGGAAGTGCTAGTGAGGCTGTGAAGAAAAAGAAACACTTGTACACTGCTGATGGGAATGCAAATTGGTAAAACCGTTATGAAAGACAGTATGGAGATTCCTCAGAAAATTGAGAATGGAGCTACAATATGACACAACTTTCCCACTTTTTGGTATCTGCCCAAGAAACTCAAAAACCTTAGTCCATAGAGACTTATGTACTTCAGTGTTCATTGCAGCACTGTTCATGGTGGCCAAGTCATGGAAACAACCAATGTGCCCTTTGATAGATGACTGGATAAAAATGCTGTGGTACATATATAAAATGAGATATTACTCAGCTATAAGAAAAGATGAAATACTGCCATTTGCAATAACATGAATGAAACTTGAGATCATCACGCTAAGCAAAATAAGCCAGACAGAGAAAGCTACAAATCATATAACTTCACTCATGTGTGAAATATAAATTCAAAAGCAACAAAGATACAAACCTCATGGACGTAATCTATAGTTTAGTGGTCACTTGAGGTTAAGTGGAGAGGAGGATTGGAGGAGGGAGGGGGAGCTAAACACATGATGATGGAAAGAAAGCTGACTCTGGACAGTGAACACATAATGTAAAATATAGATGAAGTACTATAGAATTGTACAATTGGAACCTATGTAATTTTTACTAACTAATGTCACACCAAAAAATAAAAAAATAAAAAATACATGTTAAACTTTGAGCCAATCAGTACAGATAACAGAATGGAAGTTCCTCAAAAAGTTAAAAATAGACTTACCATATGATTCAGCAATTCCACTTCTGGGAAGATATCCAAAACTATTGCAAACACTAGCTCAAACAGAGAGCTGATTCTGGGTGTTGAGCACATAATGCAACATATAGGGGATATAATGTAGATTTGTACACCTGGAAACTATCTAATTGTTACCAACCAATGTCACCCCACTAGATTTAACAATAAAAAAGATACCTGCATCCCCATGTTTATTGTAGCATTACTTAAATAGCCAAGATGTGGAAACAATCTAAGTGTCCACTGATGGAAGAATACATAAAGAAGTTGTGTTATATATAATCTAATGAAATACTATTCTACCATAAAAAAAAACACACAAGAGAAACTATTATTTGTGACAACATGGATGGACCTTGAAGGCATTATAAGTAAAAGTTATACACAGAATCATAAACAAACAAACAAATAAATAAACAAACAAACATCACACCAGACTCCTAGCAAAAGGGATCAAATTTCTAATTACCAGAAGCAGTGGGGAGGAGAAGGAAAACTGGAAAAAGGTGATCAAAAGATAAAAACTTTCAGTTATAAATAGGCACTAGAGATGCAATGTGCAACTGGATGACTATATTTAACACTGCTGCATGATATATAGAAAAGTTGTTAAGAGAGTAGATTCTAACAATTCTCATCACAAAGAGAAACTTTCTTTTTTTTTGTTGTATCTTTATGAGATGATGGATATTAACTAAAATTATTTTGGTAATCATTTTACAATATATGCAAATCAAACCATGATGCAATATACCTTAAAATTATACAGCGATGTATGTCAGTTATTTCTCAATAAAGCTAGGAGAAAAATGTAACCAGCACAGAAAAAAAGATACTTCTGACTTCACAATTATCTCCAAGTTGATTCCTATGGTCCTATATTTCCTTTGTGAGTCAAAGTATAATGTTTTAATTCTTAAAAACGTTAGCTTTCCTTTTTATGTAACACCACCCTCTGATAACATTATTAAGGGAATAAATGTAATGATTCCTTTTTTCTCAGCCTTTTATTCCCTTTCAAAGGGTCAAGTTCCTAGAGTCTGAAAATAAATGAGTCATGATAGAGTAGTTCATAAAAAATTTTACTTAACCTGTAACTTAGCTTTATAAATAATTCTAAATAGTCATAAAATGACTATTATTGAAAGATAATTACTTATTGAAGTAGCAAATAAACTGTTCATGCAATTCAGCAAGAATGTAATATTCCCCCAAAATACTTTAATCTAAAATTATTGTTTCTAGGTATCATTGTTCATATACTTGGCTAATTACACAACTTTATATTTTAGGAAGGATACATTTTGTATAGTTAAAGAAATAAATTGTTTTAGTGTTCTATGACTTCTATTTTTTAAGATTTATTTTATTGAGAGAAGAGAGAGACAGAAAGAGAGGGAGAGAAAAGGAAGGGCCCATAACAGTCTCCACAGTTGCACATCATTACTTGTGACATGGTTTAATTCCACACCAGTGGATGTGGGGCCACGCAGGGAGGGAGACCAAAATGTGGGCCTCCCACATGTGAGGCAAGACCCTTCACTGCTGAGCCATCCCAGCAGTTACCAGTTGCTCTCCAGTTCAGCATATGGGTTTGCATGGACCAAGGCTGGGGATCAAACCCCAGACCTCACAATTGTTAGCCAAATGTTCCACTACTGAGCTATCCTGGCATCTCCTCTAGGATTTCTTACATTTTATATTTTATTAGGGAACATAACAGGGTTGGAAAAGACATAATTAATGTAAATTAAGGAAACAAGCTATAAGGAAGAAAGACATAAATGCCATATTTGCAAAGTGGCTAAATAATGTTTTGATGTATGATATAAGAGAAAGAAATAAAAGTCACAATAGATTATAATAACAGAGGGTTTTATTTTTCTTTGTATATCAATTGAATAGTCTTTCTGTTTTCTCTTTTCCATTCATATATTCCATAATATTTATTAAATGTATTGAATACCAAGAATTTTTACATATCATACCAGATGTTTTATTTTTATTTTTTTATTTTTTTTTATCTTTTCACATTTATAGAGAGAAATTATCTTTTTGTCTTCAGTGCATAGTTATTTCTATTTTACTTTTTGACAGATAGAGAGAGAGACAGAGAGAAGGGGGAGGGCCCAGAGCAGTCTCCATAGTTGCACATCATTAGTTTTGACATAGTTTCATTTCACACAGGTGGATGTGGGGCTGCAGGGGCCGGGAACCAAACTGGAGGCCTTGTACACAAGAGGCCTGCCCAGTTCAGCATATGGGTTTTGCACTGGCCAGGGCTGAGATCTGATCCCCA